>JAJIBD010005261.1:0-128265 GCA_021461705.1 Cryptotis parvus
AAAAACAAAAACAACAAAAAAAAGACTCATTTCTTTCTTTTCCCATTCCCTTCTCTTTGTTGCTTTTTGTCATTCCAGCGACTAGGGTAATGACTGGGGCTTACACTGTTTGGATGTGGCCCTTGCACACAGTCACAGAGCCCATGCACTGTAGGTGAAGCGCTGCTTTGTAGTGCTCACTGGGGGAGACATTCCTAGCTGCAGAATTTGCACCTCTCGTGCTGGCATGCTTCAGTTTCTGTCCTTACTCGCGCCTGCCTGTACTCTAGGGATGGCAGCAGAGTCCCTGAAAGCAGAGCTGCAGGACTGCAGTCAGCACCTCATGGGTGTCACCGAGAGAGTTAATTCATGACCCCAGATGCACAGGCAGGCACTTGCGCCACTGAGCCAGCCCCCTTAAAACTTTCTTTCCAGGAAAGACAAGAAAGACGGAGACAACAATGCCGATGTCTCCTGGCTTCCTAGAAACTGCCCACTGTCCTGGGACCATGCTTGTGACCTAACAGATTACAACTGACCTAGAACAACAAAAGGTTCAGGTTTCCAACTTCCCGCACAGTTGAAAATCCATGTACAGTATTTGATTCCCCCCAAACCTTTCTGCTATTACCAAAAGTCATACTAGAAACAAGAATTGCTTAATGAATATTTTGTGTTCTATGTATTATACACCAAATTCTTAAACACAATAAGTAAGGCTGAGAAAAGAGAATATTAAGATGATCCTAAGGCAGAAAAAGCATACTTACAACACTGTATTGATTCTGTAAGTTTATGGTGTTTACAAGAAAATCTTCATGTAAAGTGGACCCTGCAGTTGAAACTGGTATTTTCAGGGGTTAGCAGCACTTTTCTTTATTTTTCTTTTTGACACATTATCATAGATTGTTTCTTTGCTTAATAGCTATCCCCTCACTAGATGGTCCCTGGGGAAAATATGTATTGTGCTGTATTATATTGCATTGTATTCTATCTATCTATCTATCTATCTATCTATCTATCTATCTATCTATCTATCTATCTATCTATCTATCTATCTATCTATCTATCTATCTATCTATCTATCTATCTATCTATCTATCTATCTATCTACCACCTACCTACATATCCATCATCCATCCATCCATCCATCCATCCATCCATCCATCCATCCATCCATCCATCCATCCATATATCTATCTATTCCTAACTAGCACTGTTCTTTTGTGTGCACACTATTATTTGTATATTTGAGCAAGTTAGAACCAGCTGCATGTTTATGAGTCTCTGTGTAAGTATGTATGTATTTGCAGAATCCATGACAAATGTATGTATATGTGAATTGGCATGGACTTAGTGTATGTTGGTTATGTTCACTTCTGGGTTTATTTTGATATGCATTGTATGCATATCAATCAATATTTGATATGAATTGATATGCATACATGCTATGTGATTATGTGTCTTGGCTGTATATGTGATTATAGACAACTCTGGGATTCTGTGTGTTGCATAGAACTTCAGAGGTATGTACAGATAGGAACATAGTTATCTGTGTGTTTCTGTTTTTATGATTGTATCAATGTAGGTGTGGCTGAGTATGTATGTGACATTTTAAGAATCTAGTTATAGGATCAAAAAAACATTCCAGGTACACAAGAACAAGTGTTGAGGGGAATGTAATCAAGTGAAATCCTCCTGTAGTCTAGGAGCATGTCAAATGATGCAGTCCCTTTAAAGTGGTCTGGCAGTTACTCAAGTGATTAAACATAGAATTATGAGATTACCCAGTAAGTCCCCCTCCTAGTACATACACAGGCAAATGAAGACATGTATCCATACAAGAAATTATATATAGTTGTTTAAATCGGCATAATAATACTAGCCAAAAGGAGGAAGAAATGCCCACATGCCAACTGGTAGGTCACTTGATCAGCACCTTATGCCTCCAATGGACTATCATTCATCCACAAAAGGGAGCGAAGCATTGATACATACTAGAGCATGGATAAATCTTGAAGATATTATATTAAGTGAAAGAAAACAGAGTCAAAAAAAGAGCACATTATATAATTTCATTGATATAAAGTGTCCTAGCAAGGAAATCCAATTAGAAAGCAGCACACATGGCTTCCAGGGGGTGGGGAGCTGGGGATATAGGGTTTCTTTTGAGTAAATAAGATGTAAAACTGTGGTGATAATGGTTGTGGATACCTACGAGTGAATTAAAACTTACAGAATTGCACACTCTAAAAGGGGTGAAATGTATGGCCTATGAATTCCATCTCAACGAGTTCTTGAAAGGAAAGCCACTCCATCGTGACTCACCCAAGGCTCTCTTATGCTGCATGAAGTGCTCAAAGCTCTGCAATCAAATGTTGACAAATAGCTCCTTCAAACAGATGAAAAGTTGTTGGCTTTAGCTAGGCTGCTCTTTTCTTACAACTGGGTGAGAGAAATCCTTACTGGGCATGCCAAGGGAGAATCTGGTTATGCGAGTGAACAACTAATCTTTTGTTTGTGGAGACTTCTGGGTCGCTGATTAACAGGATGAACTTCACTTAATACCCATGACTCTCCATGTTAGAACACACAGCTCCTCTCCATAAACAATATTCATCATCCAGGGAGGAGGAAGGTGGCAGAACACAGAGCCAGGCTCTGTGTTACCTAGTGTGTTATCCTTTCACTTCTCCAATCTTCTTTTCTCCTGAACCCAGCCAGGGCAGAAATCAGTGGGCTAGGGGATGGAGCTCATTTTTTACATGTGATGGGGAAAGAAGTCATTTGTAAGGTGTCTTGGAGGAGAATGGAGAAAACAAGTGGAGGAAGAGGAAGGGAGGCAGAAAGGGGCAACAAATGGAGAAAGGGAAAGAAGAGGGGAGAGAGAAATAGATTGAGAGACACATGGGGAGAAAATAGATGCAGACAGACACCCATATAACATAGCACCTAACTCAAGAAAGAAAACAAACAAACCGAGAATAAAGCATACTTCATATTTCTCTCTTTTTTTTTTTTTTTTGGCACCCCGGCAATGCTCCAGGTTCTCCCCGCTCCGCACTCAGAATACCCTGGCGGTGCCGGGACCTATGGGATGCCGGGACCGACCCGGCCGGCACACCGGCGGCGGGCAAAGCCCACCGCGGGCTATCGCCCCGGCCCCTCTATTCTGATATTTTCCTCTCTTCAGAGGAAGCAACAATGCTGAAACTTGATTTAGTCATTTTATTTTTCTCTATCATTTTGAGCAGCCTTCCCTACATTTCTAAAGAAGAGGAAGTTTAGATTTGCCTGGTTTTGAAGGCAGCATGGGTTTATGCATAAAACTGTGACATATATCTTTTGCTCAAAACTCAGTTTCTGCGAGTATCTGTGGTTATTTTTCATAGCTGACTTGTTCATTGTATGCATATACCAACATCAGCCTGTTCTATCCTGGGTCATCTGAATGGCTTTCAGGTTGGTGCTGATGCTGCCGTGACATCAGCAAGTACAAGACTTTGTACATGCTCATGCTCCCTGTGTCTATATACAAGTTTCCCCAGGATAAGTACCTCAAGTGGAACTAATGGGCTACAGGGTGTGAGCCTGCTCAGGTTTAATTGGTAATAACAATTTCCCAGTGTGACAGGACCAATTTGTACTTCTATCAGCAGCAAATGACAATTCCCATCACTGCATAATTTCCCCAGCATGTGTCAATGCCCAGCTTTTTAATATTTGCCTTAGGTCATATGAGTTGATGTTTCATTTTGGTTTCAAATAATTTTCTGAGAGTAATAATGAGCTTAAGTTTTTTTTTCAAATGTTAAAACTTGAAACTTTTCTATGTTTTGTATTGTTTCTTTCTTCTCATTTTTGTTTTAGGGCCAGACCTAAGGCTATTCCTGGCTCTGCATTGAGTGCTCACTCCTGGAAGGGCTCATGGGACCATATGTGGTGTCAATCAAACCTGGATCAGCTACATGCAGGGCAAACACCTTATTCTTGAACTGTCCCTCTGGCCCCTCATATTGATTTTTTATAGAAAATGCTCTTCACATTGTCTCCACTCCCCACCCACCCCCCCCCCAGTCCCCACCCACCACCCCCCCCCCCTCCCCCCCCCCCCCGCCAACGGTACCCCATTTCCTCTCCTCCTCTCTATCTCTCTCACGTCCCCCCTCTCCTCTAACACATTCGCCCGAAAAGACCTAGCCCGACCCTACCTCCATTTATTAACCGTCTATCTAGCACACCCCCCCCCCCACCACCCCAAATCATAATCCCCACCGCAAGTACAAGACCACACCCCCTCGTTCCCAGCACAGAAAAGCAGAAAAAAGAAGCAAGTGTCCCACTATTCCCAGGTCCACTCCCCTTAATTGGGTTGTTATTATCATTTACTGTGTTATTATTATTTACTGTGTTGGGCATTGAACTAAGGGTTTTATGCATGCAAGGTACAGGATCTACTGTAAAGTTGTATCCCCAGGCCTGGATTGTTATTTTTTTTAAATTAAATTACAGGCTCTAATATTTTGAACATGAATCTTTGTAATTTGTATCATTATTCTGTGATAACATTTGATGAAATAAATTTCTTACTCTTTTTGTCTTTTTAACTTTTGGCTACACCCATGGGACTTTGGGTTTAATCTTAACTTTGTACTCAGGGACGGGCAAGTGCCCTACCTACTGTACTATCTTTCTAGTCCCTTCAAATTCTTATTCTTAATAGCCAAAACCATATAGTCCCTTATGGTTTACACTTAAAAAATCTCTAATAAATATTTTTGTCTTGCCAAGGTCATAAAGATATCCTTTTATACTGTCTTCTGAAAGTTTTATAGTTTTGTCTTTCACATTTAAGACTTTAAACCACCTGGAATTGATATCTGACAAGAGGAATCCAATTTCATTTTTTTTCCACATCGACACCCAATTAGCCCAGCACCTTCTCTGGCCTTGTTTGTCCTTTTGTAATTTGTCTTTTTTCTCATCTGCAAAGCTTCCTCTGCCATAAATCAGGTCTTTGTGCTGTGTCTGTTTCTTGGCCCTTCAATATGTTCCATTGTTTAATAGAATCCTTATGCTAAATCCATACCATCTAATTACTATAGCTTTCAAATAAAATTTGATTTAAGGTAGGTCCTGCTCCTCACCACTTTCCTACCTTTTCTTCCTTATAAGTCTCTTGAGTGTTGACTTTCTGTTCTTCATTTAAATTGTAGAATCATTTTTTTTAAAATAAAGCAATTTGTAGATCAATTTAGGATGACAAACATCCTTAAGCTATTCTCCCTTATTCAAAAGCATGTGTGGTGTTGTACTTATTATCTGACTTCTTTAATGTCCTATAATAAAGTTCTTTATTTATTTTTACTTTTGAGCCATATCAAGAAGTGCTCAGACCTTACTCCTGGCTTTGTGCTCAGGGCTCACTCCTGGTGGAGATTGGGGACACCATATGTGGTGCTGGAGATTGAATCTGGGTCTGTTGCATGTGAGGCAAGAACCACCTTAATCCATGAACTATCTCTCCAGCCCTTATAATCATGTTTTAGAAATATTTTCCATAAAGAGCTTGCATGTTTCTCTGTTGGACATATTCCTAGGAATTAAAACATTTCTGACAGTTGCTGCTGTCAATGACATTTCTTTTCTGGGGGGAAGGGTTTCTTTGGAGTTTTGGCACTGTGACATACTGACTATATGGTTGATTTAATTCCTCTGAGCTTTTTCCTCATCTGTTGGAGGGCAACAATAAGAGCTACTGCCTTGATACATGTGAGGATTCAATTTGAATATGCCTGCAAAGTAATTTGCGTAGTGTCTGGTCCCTATCAAGAGTATGGTAGGAACTGTTACTGTTAGAGATGGAAATGTGTGGGGAGAAAGGCAATAGGACTTTCCCAGTGAAACTGGATTTAAGAGGGAGAAAGAACTCATTCTTAGTCATAGGGCAGGCCACAATAGTCCAAAGTCCCTCTTTGGAGGAAAAGCCAGTTGAGGGTGACTGGCACCAGGCAGGAAGATGTGTATATAGAAATCCCTTTCCAAAACATTAGATTAGGTCATCTTAAGCCAACTCTTCCAGGACTTCCCCCATGGGGTGACTGAAGGAAGATATAAGAAATCCTTTCCAAACATTAGATTAGGTCATCTTAAGCCAACTCTTCCAGGACTTCCCAGGAAGGGTGAACTCTGACATCTCTCTATAGCTCAATTCTGCTCTGCACTGGGAAAAATGTTGAGCTGAAAATACCACTTACCCATCATCTCTAATTCACACAGACAAAAATCTTCTCCTAAGCCTGGGTCTTGTGGATGGGCTAGGTTGTCCCTGGCCCTACTACTGACTTTTCCATTTCCTTCCCTTTTTCCTTCCTTCCTTCCTTCCTTCCTTCCCACCCTTCTTCCCTCCCTCTTCCCTCCCACCCTCCCTTCCTTCCTTTCTTCCTCCTTCCCTCCTTCCCCCTTTCCCTCCCTCCTTCCCTTCTTCCCTCCCTCCCTTCCTTCCTCCCTCCTTCCCCCTCCCTCCATCCCTCCCTTCTCCCTCCCTCTATCTCTCCCTTCTTCCCTCCCTCCCTCCCTCCCTTCCTTCCTTCCTTCCTTCCTTCCTTCCCTTCCTTCCTTCCTTCCTTCCTTCCTTCCTTCCTTCCTTCCTTCCCTCCTTCCTTCCTCTCCTTCCTTCCCTCCTTCCCTCCTTCCTTCCCTCCCTCCCTCCCTCCCTCCCTCCCTCCTCCTTCCTTCCTTCCTTCCTTCCTTCCTTCCTTCCTTCCTTCCTTCCTTCCTCCTTCCTTCCTTCCTTCCTTCCTTCCTTCCCTTCCCTCCCTCCCTCCTTCCTTCCTTCCTTCCTTCCTTCCTTCCCTCCTTCCCTCCTTCCTTCCTTCCCTACCTCTCCTTCCTTCCTTCCTCTCCCTCTTCCCTCCCTCCCTCCCTCCCTCCTTCCTTCCCTCCCTCCCTCCCTCCTTCCCTCCCTCCCTCCCTCCTTCCTTCCTTCCCTCCTTCCTTCCCTCCCTCCTTCCCTCCTTCCCTTCTTCCCTCCCTCCTTCCTTCCTTCCCTTCCTTCCTTCCTCCCTCCTTCCCTCCTTCCCTCCTTCCTTCCCTCCCTTCCTTCCTTCCTTCCTTCTCCCTCCTTTTCTTCCTTCCCTCCTTCCCTCCTTCCCTCCTTCCCTCCTTCCTCCCTCCCTCCCTTCCTTCCTTCCTTCCTTCCTTCCCTCCTTCCTTCCCTCCCTCCTTCCCTCCTCCTTCCTTCCCTCCCTCCCTCCCTCCCTCCCTCCCTCCTTCCTTCCTTCCTTCCTTCCTTCCTTCCTTCCCTCCTTCCTTCCTTCCTTCCTTCCTTCCTTTCTTCCTTCCCTCCTTCCCTCCTTCCCTCCTTCCCTCCTTCCTTCCCCTCCCTCCTTCCCTCCTTCCTCCTCCCTCCTCCTTCCTCCCTCCCTCCCTCCCTCCCTCCCTCCCTCCTTCCTTCCTTCCTTCCTTCCTTCCTTCCTTCCTTCCTTCCTTCCTTCCTTCCTTCCTTCCTTCCTTCCTTCCTTCCCTCCCTCCCTCATTCCTTTTCTCTCTTCCTTTATTTCTGTTTTTGGCCCACATCCTGTAGTTCTGGGTGGGGCTCATTCCTGGCTCTACACTCAGGAACCATTCCTGGAGGATTAGGAAGACTGACCAAATGGGGTGCTGGGGATGGAAGCCACTTTGGTCACATTCCCGACTGTACTATCTCTCTGGTCCCTAGTGCTCTTCTAATTTTCACCTCACATTTTCCTGAACCCACAGGCCTGCTGCCTTCAAGGCAAGGTTTTAGCATCAGAAGCAGTGTGGTGGGGTGAGTACTAATAGTGCTTCTTAAATTTCAGGGTCTATCAAAACCTTAATTATAACCCTTGCCCTCCTAGTTCTAACTGTCCACTTGAAGACGTAACTACTTAGCAATCACTATAATTAAATCCTCTCACTCGGCCTCATTAAAGGTCATAAAAATTTCAGCAAGTGAAGTTCCTATTCAGTTGGCTGTGAGTTCTCTCAGGCATTCGTTCACTAAACATGCTCATCACGTAACTAGTTCCTGTGTATCAGGCTGGGAAATGGTGACCAAGGCCACCGCCCCAGGTTGGCTCGGAGTGTGTGAGAAATCTGTCTTACACTAGGTCCTGCCCTCACATTTCCCAGACAGAGGCATTGCAAAGATAAGTGATCACTGAATATCTAGAAATCTCCAAGCTCTGTTTGCATCTGATAGAGACAACCTGACCTTATGTCCGTAGAAAGTGGCGTTTGATGGTGGGGAGAGGTAATGACAATTATCTAAGGTGAATGACCCTGAAGATACTGACAATACTGACAGTTACTTAGGGAGAATGATCTTGAGGAGTGTGTTGATAGAGGAAGCTGGGAACTCAAAGAATGCATACAAGACAATAGAGCATCCACTTTTTGTTTTCAATTTTGGGCCACATCTGTTGGTGTTTAGGGGTTATTCCTGACTGTAGGTTCAGGGGTTATTCCTGAGAGTAGAGTTCAGGGTTATTCCTGACTCTACACTCAGGAATAACTTCTAGACGGGTTTAAGGGGACCATACGTGCTGCTGAGGATTGAACTCTGGTTGACTGCTTGCAAGGCAAACACCATATACCACTGTACTTTCTCTGGTTCTGGAGACGCAGCATCCACTTTTTGCACTTGAATTCTTCATTCATAGATTCTGGGTGTGGGTCCCTGCTTTGCTACTGTAGGTGTAACCCTGGGCAAGTTATTGAATGAACCTGACCTTAAATACCTTCATTCTCTCTAAGGACTTGCCAATCTTTAGTCTATCTCACGAAGTGGAGGTTGGGGGGGGGAAATTGCCGCAGAAGCAAGTGGAAATAGGAGAGGAAGGAAAAATGAATGAAAAAGTTCCTTCTAAAGAATTGTGGGGTGTGAGGCCAGAAGTCATCTGACAACATCAGGTTCACTTGGAAGTTTCAGAAAAGTCACTTTCATGGAGATAGTCCACCCAAGGATGTCACAGCAACCCTCATGGAGAGTTTTGAGAAGAGAAAGAAAATAATCTTGAGCAACCTTACATTATCAAAGTAGCTTCTGTCCCTCCAAGAGTACCCAATAAACGAACAATCTACAATCTTAGGAGCTATTGGAGCAGGTGTCCTCCTGGCACTCCCCAAACACTGCCTAGCCCCTTTTTGTTGGTAAGCATGCTTCCTCTCTGATTACAATGATCAGAAACATTAGGCAAACCTATCTTGGAAGTAGATAACAATTTTTTCCCATCTTGCAAATAACTAAGTGGCAATCAGATCCACCAAGATCTGGTGTCCTCCTGGTGATGGGCTCAGGGATCTACCCTGGTGTCAAGAACATGTGACATTTCCAAAAGCAATTAGTGCTTAAAGACCCTTTCTTGACCGCAGTGGAGAGAAAAACCTGTCCCCTCTTGCCTCAAGACTGGGGCCATGACAAAGTCCACTGCATAGCCAATGGTGCAGCTTGTGTCAGAAGTCATTGACCAGGGTCTTGCTCTCTCACCTTGCAGAGAGAAGCAGTCCCCGAAATGAGTCATCTCTGAACAGCTAGCAATTTCCATGTTCTTCCTGCTTCCATTCGAGACAATATAACCTTAAGTCTTTAGAAAGTTAGGTGGAAAGAGTAGGGTTAATGGCTTGATTGGCAGCCACCACCCCTGCCCAGAGTGCCAGCCTGGGGGACCTGTGGGGCATCTGTGATGTCAGCAAGTCTTCCAGATTTTTCCTTTTCCCTGAGTGAGCCACACAGACTTAGGGTCCAGGTGTTTGCACAATGGTTGCAAATTGCCTTGAACAAAACTTTTCCACCCAGCTCTGCTTTCTGGTCCGGCATTTTCCTTTCTTGGGCTAAGAAGGAATGAAACCATGGGCTTGCATTGCACGAGGGGTTCCTAAGTTTGATTGCTCCTTAGAGAAACTGTAAAAGTTTGTATATTTGTGTGCCCAGTCTTTAGACCCAAATCTCAGCACCCCAAATTGAGATACTTCCATGAAAATCAGGGGCTAAACTACCAGAGACAGATGTACATCTCCTGTCTTCTGTATATGTTAAGATTTTGTTATCATTAACCTATTAAGCCATATTTTCTGGGGAAGGGTGTTTGATTTTTATTCTTTTTTTACTTTTCTTTTTTCCAGGGGGTTGTTCAGGGGCTGGGAAGCTACTTCCGGCAATACTTTGCCTGATAGATGCGCAGAGCCAGCAGTGTTGGGGTTTACCTGGTCCAATGTATGTATGCAGCACACATAGAAAGTGTCTGCATAAATGTATGAATTAATAAATAATTAAGGTAATAAATAATTAGGGGATCTAGAGGTTTGGAGACCAAGAATGACAGAGACCATGAATGGCAGGGTGGAGAGGCTTGGGTAGGGCGGAGAGCATTTGGGTTCAAGTGGTTATTTTACTTGCCATGTTTTCTGGACTAGGTTTCACTTATTTCCAACAACTATTTATTGAGATTTCCATGTACCTGGTTTTGCCATCATGAAATTTATACTCTAGTGAAGGAACAGGCAAATACTACCCACTCGAAGAAAAATTAAGGAAACAAAACTCATGGGCAGTAAGGGAGTTGGGTTTAGAATAATGGGGGCCTACTCTGGATAGAAGAGTTTGGATCCCACTTCCATGGTTGGATAATCTTGGCCATAAACTTCTTCCTGAATCACCACAATGTCATTCCTAGCACTTGGAAGTGGATTTTGGGGCCTTTGCTGTAGCACACGGTGGGGCACAGGGGTGAGAGGTATTGATTGAAGGTCTGATTTCCCATAGGCAGAAGTCACAGTCTTGGAGAAATACAGCTTTCTGGCCTCAAGCCCAGGGTGCAGCAGCTTTTGTCCTTCTGTTAGATGTCTCAGACACTAAAGCATTAAAGTACGGGCACACCCTCAGCTTAGAAGGGTGTCACTTGTGCTCACAATCCCCATGGCTAGAAGGGTGTCAGCAGCCAAGGCAAAACAACGAGATCAGCAGAGCTTAAGGTGACACCTCTTATCCCTTCAATGTGGCATTTGTAGGGCTCTGTAGAGCTTGCAGCATTCACACATTTCCCCACTCTGTGGCTCCCTGACATTCTACGCAATTCCTCATCCTAAATGGGGCTCTGTCATTCATGGTCTCCAAACCTCTAGATCCCCCTAATTATTTATTATCTTAATTATTTATTAATTCAGACATTTATGCAGACACTTTCTATGTGTGCTGCTTACATACATTGGTGCATTGGTTTCTTGTGCTTAGATTAATCCACTGGGATTTACATGCAACCTTACACACACATTTAACTAATGTCTACTAAGCACTTCTCTGTGCCAGACTCACTGGACTTACTCATGGAAGGACAAGATACTCTGTCTTAGGAACAAGAAGGAGCAGGTTAGCAACAAGAAGAGCAGCACTGCGGTGGATTCTGTGTGTGGCATGAACACTGTGTACCTGCGGGCAGAGTCCACACTTGTAGGTTTCTGTGGGTGCCCTTTGAAGCATCCAGTGCTCTTTCTGGCCTGCTGGACAAAAGTTTCCATATAAATACACTTTCTTAAAGGCCTTTGAGACTTCAGAATCGGCTAGACCAGTCAGTTTCCTAACTTTAAAGAGAAATAGAGATGGTAATGGTGTTGGCCAGTGGTCAGTAAACTTGTCCAGTGAAAGGTCAGAGAGAAAATACTTTAGGTTTTGTGGGCCTCTGCTGTTATGATATTTACACACTGCCTATATAATAACTAAAGAATGAGCATGGCTGAAGCATAAACCTTTATTTGGGACAATGGAAGTGAAATTTCACATAATGTCTCAAGCCATGGATTACTATTCTTTTGATCTTTAACTCCAAATCATTTTAACTTGAAACCAGCATTGACTTACAGGACACTGGAAACCAGCCAAAAGGTCAATATGTCTGGTGGGCTATAGTTTACCCATCACATTTTAGCTCAAAGAAAAGAATGGACAATAGGTTATTTCCAGGGGTCAACAGCTTGCACGTCTCTGGTGGCTGCTGTCTGTACCCATGTAGAAAATTGAGGGCCCAGCAAATGCTTGATGCTAGACAGAAGTAACAGGCTTTGAAACTAAAGGGTGGGCCACCTTCTTCCTTAACATCCAGACAACCAGAAATGGAGGCAGAGAAATGAATCAAATAATGAGTTCTCTGTGTGCGCCAGCGCAAATACAGGTCAGGACATTTAGCAGGATTCTGAATCTTTTCTGGGTGAAGAGATGATTGGCATTTCTCTGGGTGAAGAGATGGTTGGCATGTGTTAGATGCTCTGTGTCTGGAAGAAGGAACGTGAAAGAAGTCTGTCTCTTCTAATCAATACCCAGAATGAAGAGCGAAGAGCTCAGTTAGGTGACTTGTGCTGAGCCGGAGAGGGCATTCGATTTGTTCCCTTGTAGAACTCTGCCCTCTTTACTCTCAGAAGTGCATGAGATGCAGCTGTGAGAAAGCACAAGGCCAAGTGTCTGGAATCCGACAACCTGGGATGTGCAATATTATCTGCATAGATTTTTATTGCATAAAATATCTGCAAGCATATTTTATTGTACATCTAGTTGTGAAATTTTCAACCAGGGCTTGATTGTTTTGGAGTAGGAAAAAGAAGGATGGATATTGCATTTCTCAGAACTTTCCCTTTTATTTTATTTTTATTTATTTTTTATTTTTTATTTTTTTGCTTTTTGGGTCACATCCGGCAATGCTCAGGGGTGTCTCCTGGCTCTGCACTCAGGAATTACTCCTGGCGGTGCTCGGGGGACCATATGGGATGCCGGGGATCAAACCCAGGCCGGCACAGGCAGGGCGCGTGCAAGGCAAGCGCCCTACCCGCTGGGCTATCGCTCCGCCCCAGAACTTTCCCTTTTAAATAAAATAAAATAAAATTCTTTTCCCTGTGAAAGAAAATGATCCATTTTCTGGGAAGCTTATCTTTTCCTTTGAAAGAACAGTGCCACTAACCAAAAAATAAAATTCCCGAAGCATAAATAAAGGGCTATCAGAGATGCCCATAACTCATTTTACAAGAGAACATTTTGTTAAGAACAATGCCATTTTGTGCTTTCAGTAAAACCCTCCTTTGGAGAAGAGCTCATCTTGAGCTCATGTTCAGAGAAAGCTTGCAGTACCAGTAGCTTATTTGTTTAATAAACTGAGATAATCCACTGACCCAGCATAGCTAGACAGATAATATGAGCTAGGTTGAGAGAAAATCACTTTATCTTGGATGATGTGCAGGTATGTGAATGGCAAACTAATTTCCTATTTCTGGGTGCAGGACAGACATTGCTAATCAATCCCATTATTTTGCCTAAACCCAGTTACCACTCCTACATTCGCACTGTCGACAAACCACTAAGATTGGGTGGGGAAAGAGCATGAAGTTAGGAAAGAGACTCGAAGAGATACAAAGTCTGAAAGATGATTGCTGAGTAACTAGCAGTTACTAAGCCTCTCTGAGTCTCCAGTTATAGCATCTAGAATGAAATAATGTCAATTCACAATACTCATCAGGACATGATGTTCACCATCTATATAGTTTTCTCCTTCAAACTGTCTGTCTGGAAGCTAGAATTGCTCCAGCCACTCACTCAATGCACAGATCCTGTCAGCTTCTCTAGATGGGCACATTTGTCCTGTTTGGCCTATTCCGGCCATGCCACTGACTAATCCACATGGCCCCACTGTGTGTTCCTCCAAAGGTTCTCCAAAACCCTTAAACTTTGAGCATACATTTGGGAACAAGGGCCCATTGCAGTGATTAGACAGACATTTCCTTGTCCAGGCCTTGTGTGACCGTCCATTTATTATGCACTGATACTCAAAACAGGCTTGCTGCTGTATCCTGACCCTCAGTGATGCTCAACTGGTCCAGGTGGGACCCTCAGAACATTTGGCAATGTCTGAAAAACTTAGTGCCATGATTCTTTGCTAGGTGCTATGGCATCTATTAGGCTGAAGCCAGCAAGGCTGCTGAGGGTCCTCCGATGCATAGCATGGCCCCAAAACAAGGAACTAGCTGCCCTAAAGTACACAAAGTGCCAAGGTTGAGAAGCTCTGCAGGAGCAGGCTACCTAACGGAATTCTCTCACAGGTTTACAGGAATGATGCTATTTGCTTTTCCATGTATGATGAAGCAACTGAGGTCTTGTGAGGTCGAGCCTTGGGCCAGGTTCCCAGAGCCCTTCAGGAAAGTTTGTGCCCTCCACACTCCTTGGTGCCTCTTCCCTCCCCCTCCCTCATCTCCTCTTCTCTCTAATTCTTGTCCTTCTGTTTGGTTTCTTTTCCTTCTTGCTGAATTCCGTCAGCTAGGGAGCAGGCTGGACAGTCATGTAGGCCCAGTGGCCATGGAGAGGAGCTGTATCAACTCAGACCCCGAGCCTCTGTGCAGGCTAGGTTGCACCCTGTTCACCTGGCAGGGCTGAATCTCCTCATCGGCTCATTTACCAGGATTAATTGGGCAAGTGATGATGTCAGGTTTAACCTTTCACTGGAGAAATGCTGAAGCAAGGAAGAAAGCTGGGCAGCAAGGTTAATCATGGAACTTGTCTGGGTCACCAGAAACCAGAACGAATTTTCCCTAGAGGAGCTCAGGAGAGTGGGTAGGGCTGGGGAGGGCTGTGTTTCTGCCACATTGTTCTGCGGCAGAAACACAGACATTTTTCGTGACTTTGCTGAGAATGGAAAGAGCTACCATTTGAAGGAGCTCTGAACTCAGGGTCTCTTCTCATCTTATATTTCACCTGCCTTTCCTTGACTCTCTACTGGATGACGACTTCCTTCAGGCGACCTCCTTGATTGACTTCCTAGATGTGCTGGGCTTCCTTTAGATCTCTCCATTCCCTGCCCTTCCAGCTCCCATCCTGCACACACTGGTCACCTTGCACAGGAGTATGACACGTGTTTGTCTTTTCTGAGCACCTGGATGTTTCATGAGTGTAGGAAGCACATGTTCTTGTCTGCCACCTGAGCCGGGAGCTATCGGAGCACCCAACAATTCTTTGCTTCTATTTCCCTGGTGGGCAATGAGGGGCTTGGGTTACCAGGATACACGGCAACAGGTAAGACTGGGGCTGGTGGAGAAAACTGGAAGGTGCTTACACATGATGGTGGATAGGTGGTGCAGCCTCTGCCTCTGCTCAGGTCTCCTTCACCCAGAGTTTTTACTGGACCTTAGATTGGCATCTCTCTTGGCACTTCCCCTGGGTCTGAACTGAGCAAGTACATTGCCACAGGGGCCCTCTCAAGTTAAAGTCAAAGTCACAGCCCTTTTATAAAAATGTAAAAAATTGTCTTTTTTTGGGGGGTGGGGTGGCAGGATGCTCAGGGCTCACTCCTGACTCAGTACAGCATTACTCCTGGCCATGCTTGGGGACCATATGGGACGCTGAGGGTTGAATCCGGTTGGCTGCATGCAAGGAAAATGCTCTACGCACTGTACTATTGTTTTGGCCTCACACCGCCCTTTCCTATTTGCAGAATTGTCCCTGTTGAGCCAAAGGCAAAGACTTTGGAAGCCTTTGCCCTTGCTCTGAGGCAGGCCAAGACAGATCACACAGCTGAAGAGTGACTGGTGGATGGCAATCCTGGGTGAGGCCTGTCTGCACAGGCCAGGCTGGGGCGGAGGGTTATTGCTTCCTCCCTGGAGCCCATACTGAGAACAGAGTGAACATCTCTGCAGAACATCACCAGCCCCCGGTGCCGGTTTCTTGTATCTGCTTTGCCTCATTTTATCCTCACAACACTCCTCTGAGGTTAAGCTTCGATTTTGCACCAGGCCAGTTCTATTTTACAGATGGAATGACAGGCCCAGATGTCTCTTGTCCAATGTTTCCCCCTGCTCTGTAAAAGGCAGAATGCAGCCTTGATAAGCTGGCGGGTCTCAGAGCCCTCATTGGCCTTTTCTCACTTTATTGCCTAGCACAAGAAGCTCTTTCTCAACAGCCTTTTAGATAATTCCAAATAGTACTTGACCTGACACATCGGCTGGTGCTAAGAAAGATCTGCAATAGCTGGAAGCAAAATTGATCCCTTGTGTAAAAGGCTGAGCAGAAGACAGGAGGAATCACAATGACAACAGTTAGCTGAGTAGGAGGCCCAGCTTTTCCCAGAGATCGTCTACAGACTGAGCTGGTAACTGAGTGAGCAAAAGAGCACACTGTCCGATCAGGGGGGACCTGACAGGGTGAAACACTCAGGCAGGGCCATGCAGTTACTGACAGGAACACTTGGGTGATTCCTCTCAGACTAACTAGGGATTAGGGGATGGTGCTTAGGGATCCTGCTACCTGTTTGTATTCTGAATGCCTGCTGCGACTTGGGCTATGTAGCTGCAGGAAAAATCTTATTATAGGGATTTGTTTAATTCACTCTGAAATTACAAAGTGCTTGATGACTTAATTTTGAGGAAGAACCTTGAGTCTGTTCTGGAAATCCCCTTCCCTGCCAGCTTTCCTACAGAGAGAATGAGATATGCCCCCCCACCCCATGCCCTCCAATTTGCTAGAAGTTGTAAGAAATAGCCCTTAGGGAATTCAGCTGGGAAGATCTTCTAGATGCTGCAAGATGTTAGCTCATTCCAGGTCTAAGTCGGGGATACGCCTCAGTCATAGACGCCAGGGGAAAGGGAAGAATTCCCATTATTATATACTGGGTTATTGCTCGTCCTTGCAAAGAATTTGTATGGGAGGACTTCTCTCTCTCCCCTGTCCTGCAGCTAAGAACATAGAGGATTGATGGGGTACTTGGTATTTAGTTATTATGACCATTGGTACTTAGTTATTATGATGGTGCATGACCATTGCATGAGACTTTGCCCAGCACAAAGCCTTTTTGTTTAGACTAAGCTGGCCTTTTTCTTTTGCTGCAGGGAAAAATAAAACCCAAGTCCTTAAATCCCCCAACAATTTCTACAGGCTTCTTCCGTATTTTTTAGTATTTAGTTTCTAAAAAACCTATGTGATGGGAGAGATTTCTTCTTATACTTCACGAAATTCTTCATGTTCTGATTTATGATCCTTGCCTCTTTTGGACACAGAAGCACGGAGTCAGAGTTTTTATCCAAGTTTGGAAAAACACAGTCATTATCCAGCTCCATGTCAGCCCTGAAGCCCTTACTCAGCCATTTGAGGGACCTGGACTAGATGGGAGGGTGTGTACAGGGCCTGGGGTACCAGCACATGGAGGCGGCCCAAGGGCAATGATAAGGCTGTAAACAAGGAGACTGGCACAGACAGGCAGAGGAACGCTGCCCAGTTGGCAGTTGCTTATGGAAAAGGGGTAGCAGCTCAGTTATGGCAAACATGCTAGGCAAGAAGGTGGTGAGAATGAGTTCCATCTTGGAGTTAGGGAACGCCCAGAACAAACACAGGCAGGAGGGAAGAAGGGACAGGAGAAGAGGCAGAGGGAGGGGGTGGAGGAGGATGGACAGAGCTTAAGGCATGGGTCTTGGGCTCCTAATATCCACCCAAGATCTAGGGAATAATTTAAGTAGAACTCACTGTATAGTCTCTCGCTCTCAGAAAGCAGAAGGTGATCTTAGGAGAACTGCAGTTTGAAAAAACACTCATTTTGATCTACTACAAGTGTGTGGGGGGCAGAGGTTAGATAAGACAGAGAAGGGATTAGTCTTCCAATAATAGTTGGAAATGGTAATGCTAACCTAGAACTGAGTATTGAAAATAGATAAAGGGATATGCATGATAGCCCTTCAGTGTATGTATTGCAAACCACAATCTTCAAAAGGGGAGGAGAGAGAGAGAGAGAGAGAGAGAGAGAGAGAGAGAGAGAGAGAGAGAGAGAGAGATGCCTGCCTCTATGGGGTGAGGTAGGGGGGGGAAACTGGGGACACTGGTGGTGGGAAATGTGTGCTGGTAGATGGTGGATGGAGGGGTCTGCAACATTGTCTGACTGAAACCCAATCATGAACAGCTTTGTAATTGTTTATCTCATGGTGATATAATAAAAATACAAAAACCACTCATTTTGCCACACTGAATGAAATCAAGTTCACAAATGGCACTTCAAGCCATTAGGTGAAAAGCTGATGGAAGAAGAAGACAAACCACCTTTGAATCAGAACCAATTCTGGTGCAAAATGGAAGGCATTTCTCTTACATATAGAAGTGTGAATTTATGACACATAGAAAAAATGAATTCCAAGTGGATTGTACACCTACATGTAAGAGTGAAAGCTACAAAACTATTCATGTAGGGGTGATTCTTTGTGAATTTTGATAAGGTGACGATTTTTTAAAAAATGGCACTGAAAATACATCCAAAGTGGGGGTAAATAAAACTGTTTTCATTTCAAAAGATTCCTTCAACAGCATGAGAAACAACTCACAGAATGAAAGAAAGATTTTGTAAGACATATATCTGATAAAGGACTTGCATCTAGACTATGGAAAGAACAACAATTAAAAAAAGATATTATTATTCAGATAATAGGGGGCAAAAAATGGGGCAGAGAGGTGGTACCGAGGGTAGGGTGTTGCCTTGCATGTGGCTAACCTGGTTTGATCTCCAGCATTATATGTCATCCCCAGTCGTGCCAGGAGTGATCCCTGACTGCTGGGCCAGGAAGTAATCCCTGAGCGCCACTGGGTGTGCTCCAAACAAAACACAAACAAAACAAATGAGAGGGACAAAGGATATGGATAGATAGTTCTCCAAAGAACATATACTCAATATATGAATATCATTAGCCATTAAGAAAGTGCAAATCAAAACCACAATGGAAGGGCAGGTGAGATAGTCCTGAGGGTAAGATGCTTGCCTTGCTGAAGTGAATCTTGGTTCAATTGCTGCCACCATGGATAGTCCCCAGTGCCTCCAGATGTGATGTCTGAGCATAGCTGGGTATAACCCCCCCCACACTCAAACCAAACCAAACCAACATGCCCCTCTCCAAAGCACACAGAGGATATCACTACATATTCACTAGGGTGGCCAGTAAAAGAACAGGTAACAAAACAAACTAGAACCTTTCTACACATATTGCTGGCAGAAATGCAACATGGTAACATGCAGGAAGAAAGTGGACAGACCCTCAAACAGTTAAATACAGAGTTTCTAGACAATTTTATCACTCCAATTCTAGGCCTATAAACTCATGAAAAACATATCCACACAAAATCTTATATACAAATATTCAGAGGCTAAAAGGGAATCTATTAGCAAATGGATTGAAAAATGAATCACATTATTTAACAATGGGGACACTTCTGAGAAATGTGTCATTCATTAAACCATTTTGTTGGGGGTAAATGTCAGAGGGTGATCATGCAAACATGGATGGCATAGCCCACCACACAAGGCAACATATATAGACCGTGGGACCACTGCACAGCATGTGACTGCCTGATGCTGAAAATGTTAAACCTTACATGACTCTCTACCCATGCAATGAAACAACACTGAACCAGAAAAGGGATAGGGGCTGGAGTATAGCAGGTTGGGAGCTTTCCTTACACGTGTTCAATCCCTGGCATTCTATATGGTCCACTAGGCCCACCAGGAGTGATCCCTGAGCCCAGAGTTACGCGTATCTCCTGAGAACTGCTGAGTTGTGGGCCAAAAAATAAACAAAAATCAACATAAAGGGATAGTGTGGTGCATACTTTAATATGAACCACAGAGAAGCAAATAATAAATAATTTCACCTCTATAAATTGCATAGAGAGATTAAATCTATAGAGACAGGAAGTAAATTAGTGTTGTCTTGGGCTGAAGTGGACTTTGCTGTTGACTAAGAGCTAAGGGTTTCTCTCTGCAATAAAGTGTGTTAAAACTAGTTGTGATGAATGGACTGTTCTATGAATATACTAAAAACCATTGAACTAAACTGTTAAACCCAATGGGAAGGAAGTACTTAGCTCTACCTATGAAGTATTTTGCTAAAAAAATAAGAAAAGAAAAAGAAAGAGAAAAGAAAATCAGCCTGAGGCTGATTCAATTTTTGGATCTAACTACTAGTTTACATAAAGCTCAGGAGAGGGAGGGACATGTCAGCTCCACTGCAAAGATGCAACATGCACCTGGAATGTGGAGAATTCAAGACAAATGATTTGGCTTTCTTAAGGCGTATGGGAGAAAGGAAAAGAGAGAGAAACCGTCTTTGGAATGAAACAAATGTAAGATATCAACACGAAACAGACTTTTATCTCATGTCAATGCTGTTTGAACAAATCAACTATACAAGAATATATATAAAGCAAATAGGGGCACTGACTGCATATTTAGTGTTTCAAAGAAAGGATTGTCCACCTTTAAAACAGGGCCACCCCCAGTGGTGCTGGGCAGGGCTGGAGGGACACCGTGGCACTGGGAATTGAACTCCTGCAGCACACACCAGGCATGTGGACTCCTGCTTGAGCCACGTTCCAGCACCTGCTGTCCAGTTCAGACACGTACTAATGGAATCAGTTTCTTGGAAATTTAACACTGAAGCTGACATTTTTGCAGCCATTAAAAATATTATTTGTCTGTTGTTGCACATTAGTGACAGCAGGGATCACAGCAACAGAGCATGGGAGAGCTTGTGACACAGGGCTGTGCCAGGCACCAAACTCACAGCCCCCTGCAGGCAATGCAGGCCCCTCACCACTGAGCACATCTGCGGGGCCTACTTCTGGACTTCTGGAAAGGGGGTTTGTTTGTTTGTTTGTTTGTTAGCTTTTGGGAGCCACACCTGGCAGTAGTAAGGGCTTTCTATGGCTCTGTGCTCAGGGGTGAAGTCAATTCTGGCAATGCTCAGGGACTGCACGGGTGCTGGAGGTTGGCCAGCAATGCAAACACCTGCCCTCTGTCTTATCTCTCTGCCTCCTTTTGGAAAATTTAAGAGCTCCATACTTCAGTGGGTATGAATGGAAGGAAGGACTATCTGGGTATGACTTGGGAATAAGGCACATGAGTGAGGTTATCACTGTGGTGGGGCTGGTACTCAGGGCAGTTGTTGAGACTGTCTATGTATATATGTCAGTGTTCCCTATACTCTTCTTTGCTTTGGGGCCCATACCTGGCTCTGCTGAGGGCTTACTCCTGGCTCTGTGCTCAGGGGTCATTGCTGGTGGGGTTCAGGGGACCAAATGGAATACAGCGGATCAAGTTTGAGTTGGCTGTGTGCAAGACAAACTCTCTTCCCACTGTACTATTTCTCTAGCCCCCTATACTCTTTCAACTTTGATACATGTGCTAGTTCTTTTTTAATTTTTCTTATTATATCACCATGAGATATACAATTACAAAACTGTTCATGATTGGGTTTGAGTCATACAGTGTTCCAGCATCCATCCTGTTACCAGTGTACATTTCCCAACACCAGTGCCCCAGTTTCCCTCCCTACTCCCAGCCTGCCTATATGGCAGGCACTTCTCTCTCTCTCTCTCTCTCTCTCTCTCTCTCTCTCCCTTCTTTTTATACATTGTAGCTACAATGCACACATTGAAGGGTTATCATGTGTATCCCTTTACCTACTTTCAAAGATCAGTTCTAGTCCGGCATTACCATTTCCAAAAACTTTTGGCACCCTGGTCTCTTCTCTATCTTACCTAAACTCTGTCCCACACACAACTGTGGTAGATTCCAACCACTGACATGTGATATTTAAATGCTTCAGTATTTCTTTTATAAAAAGCTCTCAAAGTGGACAGGATAGTGATTAAAGAGGAAATCTAGCAACTGACTGCTAAGAAATTTGATCCACTATTTTTTTTTATATTAACATCAGTGTGGTAGACCTCTTTTGATTTTCCTAGAACCTTAATGAGGTAGAGGTTAGTGCTGTTTTAGTGGAGACAGGCCCAGGGTGGTTACTGATTCGCCCAGTCTCCCTGCAAGGATGGCAAGAGGAGCCTGGGTTGAGGCTGGATGGAGGCTCCTACCCATGCTGCTTCTCAGGGTGTCAATAAAGGCATGCCTCCATTAGGGATCCCTGCCAAGCGAGATCCTTGTTCCCAAATGGGTACTTTCTGTGTCTGTGTTCAGGCATCAAGTGGCAGCATTCAGGGGACATAAAAGGGGCTTGGTATCAATCCTGGGTTGGCTGCTTCCAAGGCAAATGCCCTACCCACTGTGTTACCACTACAGCCGCAAGGACGTGCTTTGTTTTGAATTCCATTAGGACTATTCTCTCTACTTCAGCCTCTCTGTAGATGAAGTACAAGACCAGGAAGAAGACTTGTGTCAGGGCACATAGGGAAGAGAGAGAGCAAGCGAGCGAGCGAGCGAAGAGCGAGAGAGAGAGAGAGAGAGAGAGAGAGAGAGAGAGTGTGTGTGTGTGTGTGTGTGTGTGTGTGTGTGTGTAGTGGCCAGCTCTGAGAGATCCAGACCAAGTTATAAGATACTAAGTATAGTGATAGTTTTCCTGCTAGGCCAGCACATGGGGCTCTCAACAACCCTTGACTTTCTCCTCTTCCTTGTCTTGTTATAAAGGGATTAGAGTCCAATTAAGCCATTTAATCCCAAAGCTGAGATTCATGTTTAAAAACAAGAATTACAGCTTAAAAAAAAAAAGACAACAGGGCAAGTTGAGTTTTGTGCTTTCAAGTTGCCACCTGCCAGGTTCTAAGGAGTGTTTCCAGCAGCGCATCCAATGCTCAGATTGCTTTGCCTCCTACCTCCTGTCCTTTATCTCTTAAAGTGCCCTTCAACCTAAATAGCCACATGCTCATAGGAATAGTCAGCTTCTGACCGGTGCGGCAGCCTGTCAGTTTATGTCCCTTCAGGGGGTGACTCAGTAACCCAGCTCCTCCATCCATGTTGGGAGCTGCTGCTTACTGTGTGCTGAGTCCATGCCATGCTGTGCTGAGCACGTCAGGCTATAGCTGCTCCTTATGCACCTATGAGACCGCAAAGGGTGGCTTCAGGAGTGTGTGACGTGTGATGTCACATAGGGCTCCATGCTTGGAGAGAAAACATTCTAGCTTACATGTTCTGCTGTGGCCATCTTGTAAGTCTTTGTTTGTTTGTTTAGGGATCACACCTGGTAATGCTCAGGGGTTACTCCTGGCTCTGTACTCCGGAATTAATCCCGGGGTGTTCAGGGACCTTATGGGATGCTGGTGATCCAATCCAGGTTGACTGTGTGTAAGGAAAATGTCTTACCCTCTGGACTATCACTCCAGTGCCCCATCTTGAAAGTCTTAATCATGCTTGATTAGGAATTTTCATTTTCACCGATTCTTTCCAATTATGCAGCCAATCCTGAAAACACCCTAGCAAGCTAGTTTTTTCTCTTTCTCTGTCTTTTTTCTCCCTCTCTAGAAGAAACCTAACACTATGTCAGAGGTTGGGCAGAGAATCTCAACTAGTGATGCCAAAGACCCCTCTGAAAAATGGACACAATGACCTTATTGGCCGGGGGTGGAGAGCATGTCCTAGCTCTTCACATGGGAGGGTAAGAGAGAATCTGATCAGTTGTTTAACCTTTTAAGCTTCAGTTTTCTCATAGTAAAATCAAAGGAGCAATAAGACCCAAGTTTTCGGCTGCTATGAGGAGGAAATGTGAGCACCTAAAAGTCATGCCAATATGAAACATTTGACACGATCACAGAGGCATTACAGGTGTTTAGCAGGCATGAGACGCGGTATCGTGCCAACTCCAAAGTGCCCTTATGCCAGGGTTTGTTCCCTACCTGCCCCAGATTGCTGGGAGGAAGTTCAGCTTTCTCCACATGCTGGGTGATGACAGAGGGGTTGCTGGAGCTGATGAGAACAGGGGTGCTGATCTCCACCATGTGGCGCCCGAAGGAGAATGGACCATCCGGTTGAGTGTGTTCAAGGCGGTCGTGATGGAAAACTGCCCAGGTCCCTTCCTTCTGGATCCAGGACCCCTTCGGAGGGTGGGCGGGTTGGTCTCTTTGCCTCTGGAGGAGGGGGACATCAGGGACAGACTTTTTGTGCTGAATGACTGGCGGCCTTTGTTCTTTTCTAGGAGATGTCTTGCTGTGAGGTTTGGCTGCAGAGACAAAAGGTCCCAAGAGAAGTTAATCATTCTGATCTAAGGTTAGCAGGGAAATTCTATCAGTTCAAATGCCTCCATTTCAGCCATCTTACTGGCCAATGGCTGTCTTTTATCAATAGATCCCTGTGTCTTAGCTATATCAACAAATACTCCTAATTTCTTCTTTTGATGAGCTGGACAGGTCCCAGTACAATTCCTTGAGTGGAGCACTCTCCCTCCCCTGTTCTTGCAGCTGTATCCCAACTCTTTATACCAAGTGGAACCCCTTCTTCTTTCAACCTTCCGGAATTCCCCAGTTGTCGGGCTGCCTTTCTGGCACCTGCTTTCCCAGCTTTCCATCAAGCTGTTTTCACTTCAAAATCTAACATAGACTTTATTTCCCACACTTCTTGCACCAGGCTGTTGACTGCTGTTGTCAGGGAGCTGGTACACACTGTTCTCTGCTGGAGTCCCTGCTGGATGCTCTCTGAGTCATGAGTTATGAGTGAATGACATTGCTTACATTCGTAGAGTCGGTAGATCTATGGGAAAATCCCTCTGAGACCTTAAATCCTTCTTATTTTGTATTTTTTGGCTTTGGGGTCATATCTTGCAGTATTTGGGGGTATTGCTAGTGGTACCAAGGTCCATGTGGAACCAGGGATTGAACTCAGGGCCCCCCTATTCAAAGCAAGCACTCCTGCCCTTTGAGATAGTGCCCCTATCCTGCTCCCTGACTTTATTGATTACTGCTTCCTTTAAATTCTTTCATTTCAGCTACTTTCTTTTTTATTCTATATCTTTTAGTGGTATGGCAGCAAATCAGAAAGAAATTTGTAAGGGTTAGTAATTTCAGTGACATAAATACCTGCCAATGGTTCAACAGTGGTCTAGGTAGGGCCAGAGTGATGGTATAGTGGGCAGGGTGCTTGCCTTGCTTACAGCTGATCCAGGTTCAATCCCTAGTATCCTATATGGTTCCAGGCTCATGAACAGTGGTCCCTACATGCAGAGCCAGGAGTAATCCTTGAGCATAGTGCTGTGTGTTACCTCAAGAAGAAACAAACCAAACAACAAAAAAAAAAAAACGGCCTAGGAAAATTCCTGCACAGACAAGAAAGCAATGATCTAGGAAAATTCCTAAAAATGTTATAAGCAAAACTTGAAACTTATATCAAGTAGCAGAAATCCTGCATTACTGTCTGCCTTCCTCATTTTGTGGGGACTTTTCACAAAAAAATAGATTTTGGGGATTGGTATGAATTTGTGGTGACATCAGTTGTACTCAGGGCTTACTCTTGCCATTGATAACTCCTGGCAGTATTTGAGAGACCATCTGAGGTGCCAAAGATCAAACCCCAGTTGTACATGTTTCCAGCCCCAAGAAATAGATTTTGAGTTCCCGCTGCACCAGGGATCCCTGAAGGTTCTTTTCTTCCCAAACCTGACATATCTGACAAAACAGGGCTTGTTTTGTCAAACTTTCCCATCTTTTCCTTTTTAAAAATAGTTAAATGCCCATCAGTCTGGTTGTCTAAAACCCCATGCCTTATTTTCATCCAGAGTCACTTATATAAATAAAGGAAAAATTTCCTATTTAAGAACTTTCACTGGGGGCCAGAGAGATAGTACAGTGACTTGCCTTGCATGCATCAGACCTAGGCTTGATAGCTGGCACCCCATATGGTCCCTTGATCCCTATCAGAGGTGATCCCTGAGTGCAGAACCAAGAGTGAAACTACAGCACATCCAAGTGTGGCCCCCAATCAAAAACAAATAAACAAATTGGAAGGAAGATGCTGCCAGAACTCAAGTAATTTATACTGCTCAAAAGGGAAACCCTCAGAATATGGAAGGGCCTTTCCACTTCCATTTCTTGAAGGGGAGGTATATGAGTAATTTATTTGTTACTTTTTCTTTTTTAAATTTTTTTTGTAAACATTACAAGATGATTGGATTTATTCTACCAAATATCTAATGTAGGGCCATAGAGATAGTACAGAGATTCAGGTGCTTATTTGGCAAGTGACTGATGCAAGTTCAATTCCTGGCATCATATTAGTCCTCCAGCACTGCCAGGAATAATCCCTGAACACAGAGTATGCCCAGAGAACTGCTGGGTATGCCCACTCCACCCTCCCCCTAAATAAGCAAACACCCAAAACTACCAAAATTACAGCACAGTATCACTTGGGAATAAGCGTTAATCAATAGAATAGATCAGAAAATTTAAAGGTAGACTCATCACACCCACTTTAAACACTTAAAAGAGAAGAGGGTGAGGACTAGCAGGGGTGACTTATAAAAAGCCAAGTCAGCTAATGAGAACACACCAGATAGTACAGAGGGCTAGATATGGCTGAGAGACTGGGAGAAGCGAATATGTTAGATTGCACAGAGAGGGGCGGAGGGTGGAGGGGGACAGGCAGAAGCCCACTCAGAGATGACATTTAAAGCTGAGAGACTAGGAGACTGGAGTGATAGTGCAGCAGCAGGTGCACTTGTCTTGCATGTGGCTGACCGGAGTTTGATCCCCAACCTCCCATCTGGTCCCTGAGCTCCACCTGGAGTAATTCCTGAGTGCAGAGGTAGAAGTAATCCCTGAGCATCCCTGGATATGGCCCAAAGACTAAAAATAAAATAAATGAAAAGAAAGCTGAGGCATTGATGAGAAAAGGAGCCAGCCAGGTGGAGATGGAGGTAAGTGCATGGCAGGCAGAGGGATTATACATTAGTAAAAAGTCCTTTGCGGTGGTGGGGAGAACTCTGGTTCTTTGAGAAGAAGACGAGAGAAAGCAGAGAGAAGACAGAGTGAGGAGTGGGAAATAAAGAGAGGATTACAGAGAGAGGCAGGGGGCCAGCTTGCAAAGGACTGGAAGACTTCAAGGCTATTCAAGTATAACAGGAAGCCTGAGGCAGAATTTAGGTAGAGGAATGACATGATCTTGATTTATGCTTGTAAAAGCTCATGCTTTCAATTTTTTCTCCCCTCAAAGTTAAACACATAGTTAGCATTTGAGTCAGCAATCCCATTACCAGGTAATTACCTAAGAGAATGAAAACTATGCTCACACATGAAAAAAAAAGTATGTAAATGCTTATAGCAACTTTATTCATAGTTGCCACAATTGAAAAAAGTGTCTTGCCACTGGTGCCTGGATAAATACAGTCTACACACACACACACACACACACACACACACACTCACACTGAGCCCGGATGCACCAGCAGTATGGACGAGTGCAGAACATTACTGTGAACGAGAGAAGTTAGACTCAAGGCTGCCATTTCCCTGTAGGATTATATTTCTATAACATTCCAGAACAATGGAAGAACAAACAACAGATCAATATTAGTTATGCCCTTGAAGCCAGAGTGATAGTACAGCTGGTAGGGCACTTGCCTTGCATGTGGTTGACCTGGGTTCAATCTCTGGAATCACATATAGGTCCCTGAGCATTGCCAGGAATATTTCTGAGTGTGTAGCCATCACGACGTGATGGGAGTACAGAGCCATCACTCCCGCAAAAATGAAAATACTGGTTGTCTGGGGATGGGGGGTCCAGGGAAGGAGTTGACTTCATTTTGGCAGCAAGCTATTCTATTTTGGGAATGTGCTAGAGCTATTTTAAATATAGATTGTGTGTGTGGTTATATTGCATGGTTTTATCAAAAAGTTTAGAACAAGATACCAAAAAAGAACACATCATACTGTATGAGATTGAACAGAAAAGGCTCATTCCAGCTGCTGTTCCAGGCACCAGTGTAGACTAGGGAGACCAGTTGGGAAGTTACGGAGATTGATTTGGTAAGTTCTGACAGAAGCTTGAACTAGTGACAAAGTCTCCCATTCCCTAAAGCACCGATTTCTCTCTTCACTTGCCCAGTAAGAGGACACTAAACACTGGATGCTGTGTAAGTAGAACTTTATATAGTCATTTGTGGCTACAGTGAAATCTGCCTCCTCCTAACTCATATCTGTAACACCATCAGCTTTTCCATCAAGGACATTGACAAAAGGCTCCCGTGTGACTTGTGGTGTGTCCTGTCATCTGCCTATGTGATTAATTGTGATTAATTCTCAGGCTGGAAGGGATGAGAACTCTTAAATTTGCACCCACTCATTTGAAACAGTATCCTTGTGGTTCTCAGAGCGGAGCAGTCTTCCTGTAACCCAGGCAGGTTCTGTGGGAGAAGTCCTGACAAGACCGGGCATTTGTTGTACCACCTTTTTTATCCAGGTGCAATTCAGTAAATCAAATGATACATTAACAAAGAAAATCCTGCTTGGGCCAAAAAAAAACACATCACTCTTCTGAGAACATTTTCCTTTCTTCCGATTGCTCTGCAGTTCAGAGCTTATTTAAAGCATTTTTCACAAATGCTAGTCTTAATGAAATGACTGGAGTCAAAACTTTAGCACTGCTTTGAAAAGCTCAATTTAGATATAATGCAATTTTTGAAATCCAGATTCACAGATTAGAGCAACCACTTGATTATCTCTCCACTGCCCGTGCCACCCCCAAGCCCCACTTTGGAATTAGGAGAATAAATGAAGCCATGGCCTAGTTTGAGGATCATCTCGAGGGTTCTTATGATTACTAATTCTAGAGGTGAAGTGTTGAGAGCAACAGAACTGAAATGGCTCAATGTAGCAATTTGGAATGGGTAATAAAATCAGTGGTGCTTTTCCACGCCCCACCCCCAGATCAATGAAGAAGCTTCTTGAAGTAACGTAAAGGACATATAAACTTGAAGTAATCTCCAAAATGCAAAGTGTAAGACCCTTCTACGTGGCTAGCTAGGTATTAGCTGTAGCCAATCTCTGTCCTTGGAGGTTTGACCACATCTTCCAATTGTCCTAATTGTTCCCTTTGTCGCACATTGCTTGACCAAAGGACTCCACCACAAGTGGCACTTTCTTTGACCACTTCCTCTCTTTCGTCAGTTTCCAAGTTCAGTGGATCCGCCTCGAAAACTTCCATGAATCTTCCCATTTGCTTGCAATCCAAACCACTGTCATCTCCCAGTTGACCTTGTTAGAATCTTTCAGTGACTTCAGCTGACTTCTGTTTTTCCAATGTAGCAGACACACTCACTCACCAAGACTGCATGTGCTTCTCAGGTGGTTTAAGGGGGGCCTATGTGGGTTGTGCAAGCCATTAGGTGACAGCTGTCACTTTTCTGGGGTCTTTGCTAAAAAAAAACCCTCATCCTTCTCTTCCATAAGGACAAATTTATGTATTGTAGATGGTGTTGCACCTGATCTAGCCTTCTTTGTGATTTAAGCCTCTCACCATTCAATGCTCAACATGTAAAATGGAAGAGAAAGAAGATTTGTAAAAATCTCCTTCAGGGGCCAGAGCGACAGCCCAGCGGGTAGGGCGTTTGCCTTGCACGCAGCCGGCCTGTGCCGGCCTGAGTTCGATCACCGGCATCCCATATGGTCCCCGAGCACCGCCAGGAGTAGTTCCTGAGTGCAGAGCCAGGCGTAACCCCTGAGCATCACCGGGTGTGACCCAAAAAGAAAAAAAAAAGTTATTCAAGGGTTCTATCCCCGGCATCCCATATGGTACCCCAAGCACTGCCAGGAGTAATTCCTGAGCAAAGAGCCAGGAACAACCCCTGAGCATCACTGGGTGTGACCCAAAAAAGCAAAAAAAAAAATCTCCTTCAATTGAGGGTGAGGCTAAAGAAGTAGGTAGAGAGCCTAACAGCCATTGCTTCTTTTGTTTTTGTTTTGAAAAGTAATGTAGGGGTGAGAAAAATAATACAGTGAGTAGGTTGCTTGCCTTGCACTTGGCTAACCTGGTTTGGATTGTATCCATGACAACCATTTGGTCCCCTGAGCACTGTCAGGAGCAATCCCTGAGTGCAGAGTAAGGGGTAAACTCTGAGAACAGTCAGGTGTGGCCCCAAACCCAGAATGAATAAATAAGAAAATTTTTTGGAAGTAGCTTAGGGTGCTGCAGAAATATCTCAGCAGATTAGGGCACTTGCTTTGCATGAGGAACACTGGATTGAATTCCTGGCTGGGGCCCTCAATATTTGGGTGGAGGTAGAGCCTGGCACTGCTTGGTAAGGCATGTCTCCGCATCCCCAAAACGTAAGACCAGAACGATAAGGGCTTTGCATTCAGAGGCCCCAGGGTTTAATCCAGGTGACTTGATTCCCGAGCACCACATGGTATAGTCCTGGTGTTTCTACTAATGGCGCAACAGAGCAGAAACACATTTATGGGCCTGAGCAAAAGGATGCACCAAAACACCTTCCCAAACACAAAAATCAAAACCAGAAGTAAAAACATATGATCAGTTTAGAAAAGAAATAATATGCAAATAAATTGGAGAAGAAAATGAAAAAAAAGTCATCCAGTGATCACCACCATTAATATGTTGTTAAATATTCCTTATTTATTTATTTATAGATACATACAAGTCCAGAGACTCACAGGCATGGGGCGGAGCTGCTACTGGCTTTCCCTGTGCCCAGCTGCTCACTAGGCACCCGGGAGGGATGGCGGGTTCTAGCCTTGGCCCGCCACCCCAGCAGAGGCTGGCAACAAGCCAGACGACCCCCACTCCATGAGGGCCACCATTTTCCACATCCAGACTTCCCTCTTGTCAGAATTCCACCCAGCAGAAGAGCCTACCACAGCCCGGCTTGCGCAGCCACTTGAGGCAGCATGGTTCATCAATAAATGCTGGATTTAGAGGTGACTACAAGAGTATGCCACCAGTACGGCAGAGCTTGGCAAGCCTCCAGTGTAGTATTTGATATGCCAAATACCAGTAACAATTACAGACTTCATTCCCATGTCCTGATGGAATGGTTTGAGGCTCTTTATGTTCCTGGAGCAATCAGATGCCCTTGGGCTCTACTAGTATGAGACAGGACATATGGAGATGTTACTGGTGCCCGCTTGAGCAAATCGAAGATGAACGGGAAGACAGTGATACAGTGATATACAAGTATTTGTAAATCAAGTTTGATATAATTTAAGCCATTTATTCTTTTTATTTATTTGAAAGTTATTATTATTTTGAGTCTTGGGCCACACTTGGCTGTGCTCTGGAATTATTCCTGGTTCTGTGTTCAGAGATCATTCCTTGTTCTGTGCTCAGAGAATTACTTCTAGTGGGCTTGGTGGACCATATGGATACTAGGAATATATCCCAGTTTGATCATTTGCATAAAAAATTTCTTACTCACCTATCTTTCCAGCTTGCATCAGTTTTTTATTAGAATTGTGGCAAAACCCACACAATTATGAAGCGATTCCAAAGAGGCCCCTTTAAGTTCTGGGCTCTTTTCACCTGCAATCTCAAGATGCAGGTGAAAAGAATCTGTATCACCATATCTGCTTCTGTCTGTGCTTTTGAAAAAATAACTGGCCATGTTTATTAGAAGCAAACGATCTGTGACTAGAATTGTTCAGTAGAAAAGAGGTGTTTCTGTAACATGACTTTTCATAAAAATTAGATTCTACTCTTAATTTTTTAAAGTTTTGCTGTGAAATAATTGGACAAAAGCAACTTCTGAGTTGTTGAACTTTTTTAAAAAGTTCCAAGGCGGGGGGGGTGTGGGAGGCCAGAGCAAAATAGTAAAGTGGGTAAGGTATTTTTGCCTTGCACATGGCTGAACCAAGTTTGATCCCTAGCACTCCATACAGTCCCCAGAGTTTTATTTCATTTTCTCACTTCCTTGATGACTGTATTCAATGGGAAATGGCTCAAGCTGAGTCAACATCCCATTTGAGTGACTGATAGTGGAGATGAAAAGAACTAGCATCAAAGTGAATATTTTCCCCTTCAGTTAGAATCCCGAGAGAAGGAAGGATGTAGTTTTAACTCAAGGCCCCAATTTCTACTTAAAGGAAAGGGAGGAACTGACAGTGGGATTGAAATGGACTAAGAAGCAATAGTGGACAAGGACAAAATTTTGCCCCCAAAGCCTAAAGACAAGAATAAAGATAAGGTTAATTCTTATTAAACCTTTTCCAGAAAGGCTTAATACCTAACTCAGTTTATGTTTGCAGATAATATGTAGAGTGCCTCAGGGCACCAGACTATGATGTATATTGTTTATTCTAGTGCTCACTGGTCTGTAGCAGCTCAGCTTTCTCTCCAGGTATTTATATATATATATATATATATATATATATATATATATGTGTGTGTGTGTGTGTGTGTGTGTGTATATATATATATATGTGTATGTGTGTATGTACATATATGTGTGTGTACACATCTGTAAACTATATGTGTATATATATTAGATCTATCTATCTATCTATCTATCTATCTATCTATCTATCTATCTATCTATCTATCTATCATCTATCTAATCTATCTAGATATATAAACCTACTTGTGACCATAAAGACAAGATAGTTGTTGTGAAGACATGAGTCTGCCAGTTTTCAACCTTCCAGCCTATTGCAAAGAAAACTCTTTTGACTACACACACACACACACACACACACACACACACACACACACACATAATTCAGTCCCAGGATCACTGTGATACATGTGTACTTCTAGGTAAGCTTGTATCAAATGTAGACATGATACTTACGTACCTCTACAAACAAGATGGGGAAGATACCTATTTTATCTCCCAGCTTGCCTTCTGCCCAGTTGTCATCCACTCGGCTGATGACAGTAATGATGTCATCCTGAAGAGAGAAAGTCTCATGGTAAGCATTGATGCTCAGTTTCCAGCTGGTGCCAGTTCTCAGGCTGGTGCCAGGAGATCAGGCTGGTGCCCAGCTGGTGTCTGGTGCAAGAGACACTGGTGCAAGTTATACAATAGTGTAACCTACACCATTCACTTACTAAATCTTTTACTCAAGGGATATTTCTCTATAAAGCGCAGTATTCAGCTCACCAAGATAACAAGAAAAGTAGAGATAATGTGGAGAATCAATGAAATCTGATGGAAAACCTGGGCCTGTTCCTAATATTTGATCATCAGCAAAATCTGGAATTTTCATTTTATTTAATTTGACGGAAAAGAATCAAGATAAATACCACAGGGAGGCAGACTTAAAGCTCTGCAAAAGAAGAATGAATTTTATTCTAATACTGAAGACTTTTCAGAACCAATTCAACATTTGATGTATCAGAATTCAGAAGTTTTATTTTTTCAACTTTTTCTCATTACAAAAAGTTATATGTAGATTGGTAGAAACATTTAAATATTTAGCTAAGCAAAATAAAAAATTCTATCATAACACAGATGCAACTACTGTTAACATCTTGGTTAACACATTTTCTTCCAAATTCATTTCTATGAAGATAGAACATATATACATGTAAACATACTGATTTAAACACCACCTTTCCCCTAAACATACAGAGATACAATAAAGCACACAAGTCTTAGAAAATGCTTTGAGGCCCTTTTCTCTCACCAAGCAAGAGGTAATCCTAGTCTTACTCCTAATACGGTTCTGGAGGGTGAACACTGTCTTATCCTCAAGCACTCAAAATTGAAAGCAAGAGGGGCTGAAGCAATAGTACAGCAAACAGAGCATTTGCCTTGCACATGGCTGACCCTGGGCTGGATCCCTGCATCCCATATGGTCCCCTGAGCACCACCAGGAGTAACACCTGAGTGAGCATCATTGGATGTAACCCAAAAAGAAAAAAAACCCGAAAGCAAGAGACCAGAAATCAAATAGCTGAATCTAGAAAAGACTGAATTTATTTATTAATTAAATATTTCATTTAAGATTTTATTAACTATGGAAAAGGAAGGAAAAGAAGGCAAGGAATCTTCCATATTATGGGAGGAGTCAGTCTCTTTAAACAGGATTGCAGAAAAAGACAGAAACCTTTCTCTCTCTTTTTTTTTTTTTTTGCTTTTTTTGGGTCACACCCAGCAATGCTCAGGGGTTTCTCCTGGCTCTGCACTCAGGAATTACTCCTGGCGGTGCTCGGGGGGACCATATGGGATGCCGGGGGATCGAACCGGGCCGGCATAGGCCGGCCGCGTGCAAGGCAAACGCCCTACCCGCTGGGCTATCGCTCCGGCCCCAGAAACCTTTCTCTCTTGATATCCTTTTATATCCACAAAGGGGAGTGGGCGAGCATTTTTCGTTGAGTTTAAAGAAAATTTGAGTTTAACTCACCACTTCCTCCCAGAAGGCAGGTGGGTAAATTAGGGGATAAGATTAAAGAAACTAAGGTACATTTGATACACAATGGAATACTATGTAGCTGCTAGGAGAAATGAAGACATGAAAATTTGCTTATAAATGGATGGACATGGAGAGTATCATGTTGAGTGAAATGAGTCAGAAGGAGAGGGACAGACAGAATGGTTGCACTCATTCGTGGGGTATAAAAACATAATGTAAAACCAATATCCAGGATAGTAGAAACAAGAGCCAGGCGGTTTTGTCCATGGTTGGAAGTCGGCTTCAATTGCTTGGGGAAAAGACAGTTGCGATAGAGAAAGGACCACTATGACAAAGATAGTGGTAAATGATGACTCTATTAGAACTGCGTGCTGAAAATAGGAAAAGGAACAAACATGATAACCTCTCACTATCTGTATTGCAAACCAGAATGCCCATTGGGAGAGAGAGAGGGAGAAGGCAAGTGCCTACCACAGAGACAGGCTGGGGAATGGGGGTGTAGTAGGAGGGTAAAGGGGCACATTGGTGGTGGGAAATGTGCACTGGTGGAGGGACAGGTGTTGGAACATAGTGTGACTGAAACCTGATCATGAACAGTCTTCTAACTATAGCATGATGAGTTAATAACATAAACGAAAAAAGGGAGGGGGTAAGATGTTGAGATGATTATCTTCCGGTGTTGGTAATCACTGTTATTCAAGTTAATGGGCTTATCCTGGGCTCACTCACCCTTGATTCTGCATATTGGGAATCCCTTTCCTTTGAGTTCTTCATCTTCTAATCTGACCCTGTCTCATTGTCTTAGCACTATCCATTCATTTGACCTATTCTCATACTTCAAAGAAAGGTAACCATACACAACACATTGAGTTTTTTTAACTAATAACATATCAGGAACATCTTCCCACATTCACAGCTACTTATCAATCTGAATGTAAATATTCAGCCACTGATCTGAACCATATCCCTCATTATTTTAGGTGTGTCCAAACCTAAATTTATGACTGCATTGTCTTTCTGCCTAGACTTCTCTGTATTTATTTTTGCAATTTTCAATCACACATTTATAGATGTTAATATCTTTAGTATTTACCTACCCTTCGGTTTGTAAACTCCAAGTACATAGGACCTATATCTGTTCTGTTCATTTTTGTGTCCTCAGTATCTTATACATTGGTTCTATTTTATCAGTCATACAATAACTATTTCTTGAATGCCTGTCCATAAATTATTATGTGCATAAATTCACTAAGAATAAATAATCACCTGTATCACCTGTCTTCCAGTTGTTCACTGATTTGCTCGAGAGGGCACGGGTAACATCTTCATTCATTGGGAATGAGGTCCATTATTGTTACTGTTTTTTGGCATATTGAATACACCACGGGTAGCTTGCCAGGCTTTGCCATGGCTCTGGGTTCATCCCAGGAAAATCTAGACTTTGACTTGGACAAACTGAGTTTAGGAAGACTATGATACTTCCCAGTGTAGGTCCGCCCTCCAAAATTGATCAAATTAACTTTAGTGGTTCATTTTTCACAGCTGCCCATTTGGGTATCTATACTTTCCACTAAACTGCCAGCTCCATGAAGGTAGAGATGATGACTCACCACTTCCTCCCCAGTGACCATCGTGGATGGGCTTGAGGAATGCACTGGACCAAGTGCTCTAGCTTGCAGATTTTAGAGAGCTTAAAAAAGTGGATAATATTTCCTGCCTGAGTCTTTTTCCAATGTTACCCTCAGAGCTCAGCATCTACTGACTGACTCAAAGTAAATAATCAATGCTCCTGGAGTCCTTGTGCAACAGCAGAAGTATAGTAGTGGAAATATTTGTGGTTTAACTAACTACAGAGACCTTCCTTAGGAGATGCAATCTGTGGCGCCAAGGCAGTAATGAAATTCATCTCAAATTATGGAGGATGGTGAGGTTATCTAGTTGAATCTAAGTAAATCTCATTTCTGATAGAGATAGAATAATGTTTTATACAACAAAAAAGACCATTTCTGAATTGTTGCAATAGTGCCTAGTCTTATACTTATTTTTGATCAACTTATTACAAGTAGCAGAGAAGTTCTCAACTCTATTTTCTATGAGACAACTTGAATGTTTAGGAAATAATAAATACAGGACACTGAGAATTAAAGTAGTCTAGACTTTAGTAGATATGTCATTTTTTTTGCAAATGGAGAAGAATCATATTAATAAAAAAGAGGCAAAGAACCAGGGTCATTAATTTGGAAAATATATCTTATAAGAGTTTTTAATATGTAAAGGATAATTAGATAATAATTAGATTGTTGTCTGTGACTGGAGTATTCTGAATGCAATGTTTACAACAAAATAAAATGTTACAAGTGATAGAATTAGGTGGTGATAACTTGGTCATCATGAATGCCCTTAGAGATACATGATGAACTTTTTTTTTTCCTTTTTGGGTCACACCCAGCAATGCTCAGGGTTTGTTCCTGGGTCTGCACTCAGAAGTTATTCCTGGCAGTGTTTGAAGGTGCTGGGGGAATCGAACCAAGGTCCACCACTTGCAAGGCAAACACCCTACCTCCTGGACTATCACTCTGGCCCACATGATGAACTTTTGCAGGACATGCTATAAAATTGCTTGCGATTTGGGGGTACATATTTGTTTCTCTCACTACTTTGTGTGAGGGCAGGGACTGTGACTGCATCTGTAAAGGAGAGGGACTCAAAAGTGATTGTCGACAGACTAAATGAGTGAATACTTAGTTTTGTAATGGTGATACCAAAGGGGTAAGGATTTCTGTCAAACTTTCATCAGTGTTTCTCCTGTGGTCTCATGTCCATATAATATGAATGATAATGTCAAACTTCATCAGTTTTTCTCCTGAGGTCTCATGTCCATATAATATGAATGATAATCACATGCTTTGCACATACATGCATATATCCGTACATCTAAGCAAGTCCTCATGCGACAGCCTTCTTAGTGTCTTAGAAACTGACTTTTATTTATTGATTTTATTTTTAATTTTGTAAAATTGCATCACAGTGAGATACATCACAGTGAGATACATAGTTACAAGGGCTGTTCATGATTGGGTTTCAGTCACATAATGTTCCAACACCCATCCTGTCACCAGTGAACATTTCCCACCACCAATGTCCCCAGATTCTTTTTCTTATTCTTCTCCTCCTTCTCACCTTTCTCCTCCTCCTCCTCTTCCTCCTCCTCCTCCTCCTCCTCCTCTCCTTCTCCTCCTTTTTCACTCTTTCTTTCACTACTTTTGGACATTATGGTTTGCAATACATATACTGAAATGTTATCATGTGCATCCCTTTACCTATTTAAACACTCAGTCTTGTCTGAAGTGATCATTTCTTATTATTATTGTCATATTGGTCCCTGCTATATCTAACTGCCCTGTGCCCTCACACATTTGTGGTAAGCTTTCAACCACTGACCAATCCTCCTGGCCTCTATTTCACCTGACTTGGATATCAGTCTCATACTATATTTTTTATATCCCACAAATGAGTGCAGTCATTCTATATTTGTCCCTCTTCTTCTGACTCATTTCACTCAGCATGATTCTCTCCATGTCCATCCATTTATAAACAAATTTCATGACTTCATTTTTCCTAATAGCTGCATAGTATTCCATTGTGTAGAGTACTATAGTGGAAACTAACTTTAATTGAAATGGTGAATGACAAAAGCAGGTCCAGGAATAGTTTAACCTTGGTTGGGATTTTTTTTTAATTTCCTTTTTTCTTACCAATGTTGTAACAAGAAAAAACATCAAATAAAATAATGTGATATAAAGGCCTGCTGTCTATATTTATGTATAAAGACACATATAATAAAAACATGAGCAAGTACTAAATATGCAACTCCAAGTTCACCATGGTCTCTTTGTAGTCACTGTTGACTTCTGGGGCTGCCCAGAATCTTACCTTGAAAAATCTCAGGCAGTCTTGGTTCTCACTCTTGTCTTTGTCCCGAAGGTCAAAGTTGTAGAGGGCCCTGCAGAGTGGGGGTGGCTGGGGCAGCTGCTTGATGACTTCTACAGAGCTGGCAGGGAAGATGCCACTGACTCCATTGACTTCCCCTGGTACCAGTTCTCGTCCAGTTGTCTCCGGGAGGAGGATGACATCTCCCTTGTTAAATCTCAGGTCTCCGGGATTCTGCCCTCGGTAGCTGTACAAAGCCTTTGCCCGTGGCACCTGCAAGGTACAGATCAATAAAACTAGCACTTAGCTTGGAAGCTGGAAAGACATTAGGCATCACATTCATAATGAACTCCTGAGCACTTCCTACATGGTGTGCATACACTCTCTCATCTAACCTAGAAATAAGCACTTACTTATTACCCCATTGATAGAACCAGTGGCCTGAACTCCAGCATCCCAGTGCCTGTGGAAGGTGGCCTGGTTGAGAAATGGCAACTATGGAGTCTGTACAGAGGCCCTCACTGATTCAAGAACTCATGATCTAGGCAGTGAATAGTGGTTTGGACTTGGCGCTTCAACTTTGTGAACTTTAGCCAGTCAGAGATTCTTTCTGACTCCTGAATACTGGTTCTTCAAATTCTGGTTCCACCTCTTTCCTCTTGTGTGATCATGGAGAACTTAATGAAATGTTTCTTAAACTGTCATCATTTATAAAACTGGGTCATAAGAGAATACCAGTGCCATCAGAGGTAGTTGAGGGATGACTAATATTCACAATGCATTTAGTATTTTTCTTGGTTCAATATGTGAGCAGAATAAATAGTATCTCTGATCATCACTCTTTCTAACAAAAGCACAAGGTAACACTTCTGCCTATCCTTGGTATTGATGGGAAGGAAATTGAGGTGAGATGCCCTGAAAACAGAAAGTGCCCCAAGAGAAGGCTGTAACTACATTTACCAATGTTGTACATTTACCCTACAAATTGTCCTCACCTGTGTTTGGATCCCTGGGAAGCACAGCGAGACATAAAAGCAATAAGCCAACAAACCACTGGTAAGTGAAATAAGACAGCTAAAGAATCATCATGTGTCAAACCAATTGTCAAAAATAATTATTTTAGTCAAGTGCATCCCCCATTTCTAGTTTAAACTGGTTTCTTTACAAAGAAATTACCTCATTCTGGTCATACTTGAAGTCGGTTTAGTAATAGAAAGTTCTAGTACCCTAGGTTTGATAGCCACCCCTTCACTATCACCTGGGATTGTGATTTTATTTGTGCTTTTCTCAGCAATGAAATAAAATCATCTTTTCTTTTAGAGGCATTCTTACTTTTCACAGCCCTTATGAATTCAATTCTTGAAAAGACTTTGGGATAAGTGTTCATTTAAAAAAGAATTGCAAGCATTTAGGGGCAGAGAAGGTCGAGGAATTGGCAGATCAGAGACTGTGCTTTACTGTTGGTCCCTGAACAAGTAGGATAAGCCCAGACCATCAGAAAACCACAGAGACACATCTCATCCTTTGGAAACTAGGGATCTAGTGGGCAAAGATGAACCAACTAGGAGGGTTAGCGTAGTGTTGTAACTGTCTGTTGGAATTGGTTGAATAAATTATAGGGTACACCCAGTACAATGAAACAATTGCAGTCATTAAAATTGATGATGTTGATTAATAATTAACAATATGCAAGTCACACATAATATACTTACTGGTAAGTATACCAGAAGAGGTTAAAAACAGGTTGATGAGACTTTTGCTAGCAATACATGTAAGACACTTGTTATTAGGGGCAAATATGGGATGTGCATACACCAACATTTAAAGAATAGTTGCCTCCAAGTGGTGAGTTCTGAATATTAAAAAGTGTTCTTAGTGTTTTCTAACTTTTCTACAAAGAAATAACTCTATTGTATATTCAAATTGGAATGCAAAAAGATGATGAATAAAACTGAAAAATGGGGGAAAATTTAGGAAGAAAATATGTCAAAGGGAGTAGGATGAGATCTACCTTTCTGCAACTACCTTTTTGTAGAAAATATTTCTTGCAAGAGAAATAGGTAGAAGCAGATTGAGAGCAGAGAATTTATGGGGGAATTATCTGAGTCTACGGCAGTCCTAGGGTTGAGTATTCCACAGAATAATAGAAGTTCTTTTACATTCTGTCTCAATCTTCTTTTGCAATATTATCTACATTTTTTTTCTGGGCATAAGACCACCTGAAACACTGGCTACAGGTTCTAGGTCCACTGGCAGCCAAATTCTGGCCCACAGGGCCCAAGGAATTTTAGAACGTGTTATTACTGACAGTATGTGGGCAGGTGGACCGTAGCTATCAAAGAGATCTGAGTAGAAGTCATAGATAATGTTCTCCATTGCCTTTCTGGAAGATGTGATAGATCCATCAGGGTGTCGGAGGGCAGTCATCTTGGTCTTATATTTGGTAAAGGACAGGCGGGCGGTGCAAATGCTTTTCTCGGCTTCTGCTCCATCTTCCAGTATTTCTGCTTTTCTGTCTTTGAGGTCTTCCTTTATCGCTTCTCTGCACCGCTTTGCAAGCTTGGACGTTAGCATTTGGTCGCCTGAGGCTCACACCTTGCCATGTTGGCGAATGAGCTCAAAAGTTTCTGAGGACAGGCATCCTTTTGTGTCTTTCTCTTGGCATTTTTTGCACAATAATGGAGGTGCTGAACCAGTTGATTGTATTCTTCATCGATGTCGTCAGTGATGGTATCTTCCCATGTTGCCGCAATGGTGCTAAAGAGTTCCCAGTTGGTGGTCATTCTGGGAGTTCTCTTCTTAAACTTTGCAGCCTTTTCTCCCCATTGCGTGAAGTAGAATTTTGCCACGAAGGAGATGGTGGTTGGATCCTGTTTGGAATTTTGGGACGACAGTGACATCGGTCAGGCAAAATCGTCGATTGAAGATGATGTGGTCTATTTCATTGTGGAACTGTCCACCAGGAGATTCCCATGTCCAATATTTCGCTTCAGCCTTCTGGAACCGTGAGTTCCCATGAATGGTCTTGGTGGACATGATGAACTCAGATAGTCTCTCACCCTGTTCGTTCCATTCTAGGCCATGGGTCCCAATGTGAAGTTCTTCAGCCGATCTTCTCGGTCCTATCTTGGCATTAAAATCACTGACTATGATCTTGTAGAAGGTGTGATCTTTTTATAGAACTCCTCAGTTCCATGTAGAATTTCTCAATTTCATCTTCCTTGTATGTGGATGTTGGTGCGTAGACAACGAAGATAGAAATTGCTGGCAGTGGGTCACATCTCTTCAAGTGTAATCGTCTATCTGGTTTGTTAGGCATTCAAATGAATCAATATTGACGGCCATGTTTGTGTTGGCAAGGACACCAACGCCACCGAAGCCTCTTTCGTCGCATGTTCCAAGGAACAATTCTTCTCCTGTGTCAAATACAGTGTGATGTGACTGATGCCTCCTCCTCTCAGTCAGACCAATGATGTCGTACTTGATCTTTTGCACTTGCACCATCAGATCCTCGATATATGCTTCTGATGCCAGCATATGTGCATTGAAAGTATAGACAGTCATTCAAATTCCACAGGATGGATATGTCATTCACAACATTCTCCCTTCTGAAATCCGACATGCCATTTCATTGGCAAAGAAGGGAACAGCAGCAGGCCCATACAGAGTCAGACCCAAACACCTGAAGAATCTGCCATCAGTACTCATCAATACACTAGCTCGGCTCTTCACATGCTACCTGTCCGAATGCAAGGTGCCCTCCCAATGGAAAACCAGCAGGACAGTTCTAATGTTCAAGAAGGGAGACATTCCACGACATTGGCAACTATCGTCCCATCGTCCCAACTATCGTCCCATATTGTAGATGTTGTCCGTTATCTACAAGCTGTTCACTCGAGTCATCCTAAACAGGATTAGCAGAACACTGGATGAAGGACAACCATGCGAGCAGGCTGGCTTCCGGAAAGGATTCAGCACAATCGACCATATCCACACAGTAAACAAGCTCATTCAGGTTTGTAGGGAGTACAAGATGCTGCTCTGTCTCACATTCATTGATTTAAAGAAAGCCTTTGATTCTGTGGAGACTGAAGCAGTCATCGAAGCCCTAGCCAAACAGGGCGTTCAAACCCAATACATCAAGATCCTTCGTGAGCTGTATTATGGATTCACCACCAGGATCTCACCATTCTACAAGGAAGTGATCATTGATGTCAAAAGTGGGGTACGACAGGGTGATACCATTTCACCAAAACTCTTCAGTGCCACCCTCGAGAACATCATGTGACAATTAGAATGGGAAGGAATGGGAGTGAAGATAGACGGTTGGCAACTACATCACCTCCGCTTTGCTGATGATATTGTTCTAATAACACCAAGCATTAGCCAAGCCACACAAATGCTGGCTGAATTTGACCAAGAATGTGGAAAGATAGGTCTACAGCTGAATCTAAAGAAAACTATGTTCATGAAAAATGAACTAGTTCCAGATGCCCCATTCACTCTCAATGGAACAGACATCTCTGAATGCAGCAGTTATGTGTACCTAGGTCGAGATGTCAACATGATGAATGACCTAAAACCTGAGCTGCGCAGGAGGAAGAGAGCGGCATGGAATGCCTTCAAAGGCATCAAAGAAATAGCTAAAAGAACAAAGAACCTCTGGCTCCGTGCACATCTCTTTGACTCCACTACACTCTCCTGCATTAACATACGCCTCAGAGATCTGGGCCCTACAAAAGCAGGATGAGAATGCTATTCGGTCTCCCCAGAGAGGAATTGAAAGAGCTATGTTTGGATTATCACGCATCACTCAAGTGAGAGAAGGAATCCGGTGCTCCGACCTCTGTCACTATTCCAGAATCAGCGACACTGTCTTGTTTGCCAAGGCATCGAAAATCAGATGGGCTGGACATGTAATGTGATTTGGAGGCGACCGCTGGACTAGAGCAGTTACTGACTGGATCCATGGGATGTCAAAAGATCACGTGGCCGCCCACCTACAAGATGGTCAGATGTCTTCGTCAAGACCCTGAAGGAACAGTTTGAGGCTCTTCATATTACTGAATCAACCAGATGCCATTTGGCTACATTGGAACGTGATAGGGTCCAATGGAAATGTTACTGGTGCCCGCTTGAGCAAATCGATGAATAACGGGATTCAAGTGATCAAGTGATCAAGTTCTTACTGACAGAGACAGATTTTTTTTCCATTTCATTTCCATCACTTTGCTGTGTGGGATGCAAGGCATGATTGCAGGTGCTTTAGTTGCCATTCTGAGCAATGAGGATGAAATGTTACATCTTCTTTTACTGTACTGCTCTTTTGAACTTATAATAAAGGAAAGAATGACAGCACAAAGAAAAAGAGTCAAAGCCCTTTTGCCTTTATGTCTTAATAATAATGTCAATAGCTCCTTTTTATTGAGTGCTTCTTCCTGTTGACTAGGCGCTGTCAAACATGCCACCATATACTTTGTTTATTTCTTACAACTTGTGACTAAAAAACTGAGGTCAGAAACGTTAAAAGGCATTCAGAAATGTGACTCAGGGGAATGCTCTACCCCTTGGCGCTCTTGACTTGCATGCATGAGGTCTTGAGTTCTGTCCCCAGGCCTGGCCCAGGTTGTCAAATACAATCCCTAGTATAGACAACACTTTCAGCACCCACAAAAAGTGTGACCTCTGTAATTTCCCCCTACCCAACACTGCCACCACCACCACCACCACCACCACCACCACCACCACCACCAAATTGTCCAAGTTAACAAAGCTAGAATTTGGATTTTAGATGTTGGATTTCAGGTCTATTTATTCCCAAGTGTAAGCCCTTAAGCCTTTAGCCAGGAGCCTCGAATGAAGTCTGGATTTCACCGATGTCAGAATCTGGGCATGCTGGAGGGATGGTACAGGGGTAAAGGCATATGTTTTGCATATAGCTGGCTGTGGATTCCCAGCACCACATGGTTCCCCAAGCATTGCCAGGTGTAGTGCTGGAACCATTCCCCTGTCTCTCCTCCCCCACCCCCTGCCCTGCCCTTGCCCTCTAGCATTGCTGGGGTGACCTGGGTAATCCTGGGCACTGCAGGGCTAGAGCAGCGCCATATCATCAGGCCTTTCTTTGAGTTCCCTGGGAATCCTGAGCATTGCCTCACTGAATCTCCCTCACCACCCCTCATACTCCCTCTACCCCTGCCATACACAGAAAAAAGCAAAAAATCAAAACCCAACATGCAGACTTCTGGACTTCCCCTAACCCATGTGACTAGAGCCTGTGAGTATACCATTCAAAGTCACCTTTTTATATTTATTCATTTATTTATCTATCTGTCTGTCTATCTATCTATCTATCTATCTATCTATCTATCTATCTATCTATCTATCTGTCTGTCTGTCTGTCTGTCTGTCTGTCTGTCTGTCTGTCTGTCTGTCTGTCTATCTATCTATCTATCTATCTATCTATCTATCTATCTATCTATCTATCTATCTATCTATCTATCTATCAGTTTCTCCTGGCTCTGCATTCAGGAATTACTCCTAGCAGTGCTCAGGGGACCATATGGGATGCCGTGGATCGAACCCAGGCCGGCACTGGCCGGCCGCATGCAAGACAAACACCCTACCCGCTGGACTATCTCTCCGGCCCCCAAAGTCGCCTTTTTTAATCAAAAGCACCCTACTCGCCTCTGTAGTACTCCCCTTGGCTGCCCTGTTCAATGGCACACCTTATTCTAATGAAAACAGAAACACTGACATTTGGTTGTAGGTTCTATAAAGAGTTAAACTATTCTTTCCCTTTCCTTCTGGAAGATATTCTCATTCAAGTGGCTTATGCATTTTAATGACTACCTTGAGCAAGTGTGTTAAACTGAAATCGCACAAAATGCTTAAATCTCTTTAAAGATTCAGAGCTTTTGAAACTGAGATGGTACTAATTGTCTGGCCATCTTTTCTCTATCTCCCTTCGGGACACACAGATTTTGTGAAGTGAATTGTAAATTCTAATTTTAACATGAAGATTCTTTTAGTCTGAATCATTCCTCTCCTAGTATCCTCAGCTCTGCCTGAATACTCATAGGAAACCCTGGCTTCCATGCAATAAAGAGGGAAAAGACAAGAGGGAGGAGGGATGGAGGAGAGGCGAGGAAGAGAATCGGAGAAAGGAAGGGAATGAACTTTCTTTGTGCATCTGAACTTTTCCTCACCCGATTATTGCCTGATTGCACTTTCCATGTGTTAGCGTATTCCTCTGATGTCCACATCCTATGAGGTAGGTGGCATCCTCCTGCTCCCAGCCTCCCTCATTTTGCTGATGAGGGGACGAAAGTTCTGAGCTGCTCATTGTCACCCATGCAAGGTGCGGCAGCCAGCATCAGATTGACCTCAAAGCCCGGATGCTTCTACCACCCTCATTTTCATTCATCCGCTGAAGTCACCTAGTATGTTTTTCCATCAGAAAACTCATTTGGGGCTGTGTTTTGTAATCAAAATCTGAATAAAGCAAGAATGCAATTTACTTGCTGCTGGTTGTATTAGCATGAATTACTGAACTCCAGTGCCCTCCCATAAAAGTTAAGCACCTGAGGAGACTGATTACTTCTACTAGATCCTAGGCTCTTCTCTCAAGGAACAATGACTCTAAGTTTCACATGACTCTCACCTGTTGTATTGTTGCTGGCAGATTTATCACCCGCCATTGTTTTCTGGCTCAGTATTTGGGGTGTGTGTGTGGGGGTGAGTGGAGGGAGGGGGTGGGGACAAAATGGGTGATTCCTACAATCAGACCACTACCAGAGACTTTTTCCTGGTGTGTTTCAAAGAGCCAGGTAACCCTGCAGAAGTCCGAGAGTGCCTACAAGTGTTTCCTTGCTGAGAATCAAAAGGAGCCAGAAGGGGAGGATGGGAGCCAGGAACATGCTTATTCCAATGCCTCACTGTGATCTCCCGCTCCTCTTCAAAGGGTCTCCTTGTTCTTTCTATTCTTGGAAGGAGTTGAAACTAAAGTTACTCACCGGAGTTTCATGATGACCTGAGCTGGTCAGCAAATCACCCAACTCTGGTAAGTGGAGCCTATTAAAAAGCCTCCTGGGGCCAAAGCAATAGTCCAGCAGGTAGGGTGTTTGCCTTGCACGCGGCCGGCCTCTGCTGGCCTGGGTTCGATTCCCGACATCCCATATGGTTCCCGAGCACCGCCAGGAGTGGTTCCTGAGATAGAGGCAGGAGTAGCCCCTGAGCATTGTCGGGTGTGACTCCAAAAAGCAAAAAATAAATGAATAAAACAATAAATAAAATAAAGAGCCTCCTGGTCTTTGATTCAAGTTATCAGGCTCTGATTCTTGGCTGGAGATTTCAGAATCTGTGTCTAAAGCATCTGTAGGTCCCTCTCTCTGAGCATTGGACACACCACAGGTGTTTTATGCTGGCTGAGTGAATATATTTGGGAATTATTCAAGAAAACTCTGGGACTTGCAATGGAGGAATGGAATGCATGCCAGGAAAAGAAATGTGATGATAACAATGCCTCCCCAAAGCAGATCTGTTTGGCATGAACTAAAAAAGAAAAAGGAATTTGGGTCTCAACCTTCCAAATGATTCTAAACTTCTATTTGTAGCCACACACACTCAAAGCTGGGTGCATATTCAACTGAGCTCAGGAAGCAGTGAAATAGTCTCACATTTTTCTTTACTGTCTGGCTTCTGCTCTGTGTTTGGGTCTCGGCCATATGACAAGATTAGCAGAACAGGCTAATTTGTAAGAACATGGACATTACGAATGAGGGAAATGTGACATCCCACGTGATTTCACTCTATTAGTGAGACAAAGAATCTAGGAAATGTCCGAATCCTAACTCCTTAGTCACTATTTAGCTAGATGAAACCCTTGAGGGACTCCTTTAGGCACCCCTGAGGTACCCTTATATTTTCCATGTGATAATCCATTTGGTGCACATATGTTGGGCGCAATGGTGAGTGTATTAGAAGGTGCTGACTGGCCTTTGGTTTGTTTCCTTCTCTGGTAAGGACAGAAAAGTCCCTCTACTCAATGCCCAGGTCAGCTTTGCTAGTCTGGGCAAATTCAATGCCATCAACTGCTTGGGGATTTGAAGTAAGCAAAAGCTCATGGGACTGAGTTCTTGCAGAGGGGCACTCGCTGGACCTGAGCATTTCAGTGGAGTTATTTTAGGGTGATGAGAGACTCTGCGGTATTTGACTTGTTCAGGGAGGTACCGGGATGCCAGGAAGATAGAAGTTAGGCTTAAGAAGGATTCTGGTTTGCAGTATGGCTTTTGTGATACTGGTCAAATTGTTTAACCATCCTGCTCTGTAGTTGGGACTCTTCACAAACTCTGGCTAACATTTCTGTGCATAGACATCAGGGTTACCCAAACCCTGCATATGCCAGTATAAAGTTAGGCCCTTGGCCTGATAAACTCTAAGTTTTTGAAATATTGTACCTGAGTAGAGAAACTTTGCTGATCTGGGACAAATGTCTTGAGATATACCAAGTAGTCTAAGCTCCCAGTGTGACTTGTGATGGGGAGCTGGGTCAGTAGTAGAACCCTGACTTCGAAAGGGTTAGAAACTAAAGTCAACCCCAGTCTTGTCTTTCAGACTGTCCCTAAATAAAGCCCCCTAGGCATGATGCCTTAGAGAGCTTCTGTATGCTCTCAGGCATTGTTGCTGGGCAGAGTCAGTGATCTGTCTAGCTTCTCTGGGAGAAGATGGTGAAAGCTGTTGCCTGGTTTCTCCTACATTACTCTGCCCTTGGTGACTGTTTCTTTTTTGGGTCACACCCGGTGAAGCTCAGGGTCACTCCTGGCTCTGCACTCAGGAATTACTCCTGGCGGTGCTCGGGTACCATATGGGATGCTAGGGATCGAACCCAGGCCCTGCCGTGCAAGGCAAACGCCCTACCCATTGGGCTATCGCTCCAGCCCCTTGGTGACTATTTCTGACTTTAGAATGAAAGTGCTGCAGGCAGAGAGACAGCACTTTCCTCCATGTATGTTGGGGAAAACAGTGTCTGAAACCTAAAGCAGTGTGAAGGCATGGAGACCTTTGACACAAAGGACCCATCTGAGGACCAAAGAAAGCCATTGAGATGCAGAATTCCAGTCTCATGCATGGAAGGAGAGGCACCAGGAATGCATGGACAAAGGTTGCAATGGGAACTTGAGAATGGATTACTGGAAGTCCAATGCTTTTCCCCAGGAAAAGTGCTTTCATGGGTGTAGGAGACACTGTGCAGTGGGGCTGGAAGTGGGGTGGAGATTGAAGGACAGGGAGGACTGTCTCTCTCACCTTGGCAGGTGACTTTGCTCCCTTTATTTCCACAGTCAACTTTTCCTTTAAGCGGCATTTGGTGGCTGTACTTCTCTGATAGTTAGGAAGTCAAGCCAAATCCACCAGGCACAGGAGAGGTGCATCAAATAACTCTCATTACTGAAGGAAAAGCACTGGCTCTCTGAACCCTGACTTTCTTCTCCTTTCTTCTTTCTGTTTTCTTCTTTCCACTCCACGAGCAGATTTCTGGAGCCATAAAGAGAATGACTAGTAGCAGCATGGCCCGCAACAATAGCAGAGTGTTTTGTAATGGGGCTTTTGGGTCCTGATGTGCTTAGGAGTGGCACAGAAACTTCATGGGGCTCAGTTTCCCCAATTATGTGAAGAAGATGAATTTTGCCATTTATTCTACCTATCAAGGAAAGGGGAGAGAAGGGGGAAGGATACATGCCCTGGGAATAAAGATGATGGATGAGATGTAGCTAAATTGGCAAAGTGTTGGCAACTACTGAAATATGGCTTATGAATAGAAAGTGGTTTATTATAATGCCTTTTTTATTTGGTTTGGCTTTAGTTTTTGGGTCACACTTGTCAGTTATTAGGGCTTACTCTCTCTGGCTCTGTGCTTAGGATCACTCCTGGTGGGCTCAGGGATGGTCCCTGGGTGAGGAATTGAATCTGGATTGGTTGATTTCAAAGCAAGCACCCTACCTGCTGTACTATCTCCCCAGCTCCTATAATATCCTTTTCCATGAGGCACACATGCCATTAGTAAAACAGGCTATTGTAACAAGAAATAAAGTGAGCATAAATGCTTCCAGATCTCCGGGGAAAATGAGTTTGAAGAGCTAATGGGGTGAGGCTTGTTCTTTATTGTATAAAAGGTTCCATTGCTTTCAAAGGGTTAGCTTCTTAGTTCATTGCCACCTCTTAGAAATTGTGTGTGTGTGTGTGTGTGTGTACTGACTTGCACTTGAATTTTGTGATTGATATCTAGAGAAAAATTCTGACATGACCATTGTTGAAAGCAGCAAGCCCTGGGAAATTAGAATTCCTCCCTCTCAGTGCAGCTGTCCTTGAGGTCGACATTTTTACTATTAGACTCTTCTGCCAAAAGTCTGCACTGAGTTTCCATTCTATTAAAACGCAGAGCTCTCCTCTCTTTGATACCAAATGAAAAAGATATCACTTGGGAGAAGTGCCTTGGTGCCCACAGATCTGGAGCCTGTGTTAGGAGGGAGGGTCTGTACATCAGAGACAGCCGAAAGATCATTTGCTTCTAATCTTGAGATCCTCTGCCAATCCCTCACAATGGGAAATATCTTTGATAACTCAACTCTCAAAATATTCTGGGAATTAAATACACTGTTTCACTGTGAGAGAGTCAATGGTCCTCCTAGAATGGGAGAGACAGGATACCTGAGCTTCCCAGGCTATATTCCAAGGGGTTGCATCTGGCACTCAGAAAACCTTTCCTGACTCCTCACTCAAAGATGAGTTGACTTTCCTTTTGTTAGGGAGTCATACACTTTCCTATAACACTCCATCCATCTTATAATGTCTAGCTTACTTGTCTGTCCACCAGATTTACACTCTGTAATAGCAGAGACTGTGACTGGTTTATCTTTATACCCCTAACATCTGAGAGATTTTGTTATCCACGTATCACATGCTTATTTTTGAAGGGATTAAATATGTTTTATTCTAGTTTATTTGAAATGAAGCAATATTGAGTTCACGTCTATTATAAACAAACATACAATGAAATGTATGCTTCATTGTTTTGTTTTGGTTTGGTATCACATGCTTTGAATAAGACAGACACAGTCTCTGTCCTTATGTGAATTAGGTTCTAGTAGCTCTTTGCACTCCATATGCATTGTACAAACATATTAAACCACTCTATGCTACTTAAACCCAGCCGTCACTCTGCTATTTTTCTATCTCTGCTGATAACGTAAAGCTCTAACATGCCCAGTGGGTGGAGAGATAACTCAATGGGTAGGACACTAGCCTTGCATGTGGGCAACCCAGGTCTAATCCCGGCATCCCACATAGTTCCCCCATGCCCTGCCAGGAGCGATTTCTGAGTACAAAACCAGGAGCAAGTCCTAAGCAACACTGGTGTGGCCCCCAAAAATAATAAAAAAGAGAAAAAAAATCCAAATCAAAACACTCCGCTTGTTATACTTCCAGTAAGGGGCATACCCAGAAAAGCTAGTCACAGATCAATATAGTCTTTTTCTGGGCCATGTGTTAAAAAGGCCACATTTTTAGACATTTACTTAGAGCTATGTCCATGTCCCAGTTTTCTCAGTGGATATTTACCTTAGAGATGGCTACTGTGAAAGATTTTTTAAAGTGTTTTATTATATCACCGTGAGATATACAATTACAAAGATATTCATATTTGGGTTTTGGTCATACAGTGTTCCAGCACCCATCCCTCCACTAGTGCCCATTTCCCACCACCAACGTCCCCAATTCCCTCCCCCTCTCTAGCCTGCCTCCATGGCAGGTTCTTATTTCTGTGAAAGATTTTTTACATGTCCTTTTTCCTCCTGAGTGTATAAAGGCAGGTAACCATAACTAGTGAGCAAACATACCAGCTGGCATCTCTGGCACAGGGAGCAGGATATACCTTTTGCTGTTTGGAACATTGAAAACTGATTTATCACTGGCACATGCACCAAAGAAAGTAGTACTAGCAGCTGTTGATCTCAGAGGCTCCAATCTCTTTTGAGATCTGAGTGTCCCTGATCTGTAAATCAGTGGATCTGTGAGTGAGTAGTATGGAGGAATGTCCCCTTCTTGTCCCTACAGGCAGGTTTTGAATGGGCCTGTTTCAGATGGCAGAAAAGGTGAGTCACTCTTTCAAAAACAGTTCTATTCTAGGTGATCATTCCTTGACCTTTGCTGTCCCAAGAGAGTTCCTCCTCCTCTTCTCATTTTTACTCTCTGTGGTGTGCTGGAAAAATGATTCTCAAACAAATGAACTTAATAAAAACAAAACAAAGGAGTGCTGATTTTTGTAGGGACTGTCGATTGCCACCATATCAATACCCTTCCCTTGACTCCATTGTCTTGTGTGACTGAGATTTGTGATTTTTAGGATATGGTGAAGTGGTCCTGTATGTGTTACATGGCTGGGTTCTTACCCCAACTATGAGTGATTATGGCTGTTTGGTGAACTGAGAAGCAAAGAGGCTCAGGAGGCCTGGCCTCCCTTTGAACAACAGGACTTACCTAGTTTCCTTCCCTCTCTACCCGCGCCCTCTCTCAGGCTACTTCCTCCCAAGAGAACCTGTTTTTCAACTGCCAATGCCACATGCTCTTCACCTCTAGAGCTCTCTCCTTCTCACCCTGCCCTCTTCATTTCTTGTCTATTACTTGTTCAACTGTTGCTAGTATTTTAAACCTCAGGTTAAACATTTGTGCCTAAGAGTTCATGTTGGGTTCAGGGACCTTCCCCATTTATTTCTATGTCTCTTAAACACCCCCATCCTGGCATTTTCCAGATAGGTTTAGAGCAGCTTCTTTATAGTCCTGTTTCTGCCATCATACCATAAACTTGCAGAAACTTTTATCTGGTTCACCACTGATTTTAGTGCCAAACAGTATCTGTCTAGTAAATGTTTTTTTTAGAATGGATGAACACATGATGATAGCTTAACCCAAAATTCACGGATGGAATTATTTCCTCTACAACCCCCATCAAGATCTCAAAGTGTTCACTTCCTCAAACATCGGTTGGTGTTGTCTTAAGAACCTGGGGAGTTTCCTCCATTGTCATCTACTGCTGATCACCAACCCCTGCCTGGCCATGGCTCCTTTGGGCTTTTCAGTGTCACAGAAGCAAGCTGAGAAACTGGTTTGGTGTGCTGTGAAATGTACTTATTACACACAAGTCAAGACAAAGACACCATCAGGAAGAAAGCTTCAGCCAGAAGCAATGGCACCTCATAGGTAGGAAGAACATTTAGGAATATTCTGGAACCAGAATGTCCACTAGAATTGCAAAACTAAGCCTGTTGTATTAGCGCTGATTCCCTCAATTTCTCTCTAGCAGTGCAGAAAATGTTTAGGGCAGTTTGAATGCTGGGGATTGGTGACCTTTTCGCCCTGAAGAATGTCATGCATATCTGAGGCACTCATTACATATAACGAATCATCTTTTTGTAAACACAGTCCCTGTCACTGAAAACAGGTGAGAGCAGAGTCCCACACATGTAACTCCTTCTCACCCAAATCTGCCAGCTCATACAAACTGTAGAATGTCCCTCTTGGCTTTTGAGCATATATAGAAAAAAAAATTGAACAGAAGATCCTGCGATACATGACGTTAACTGGTTAACTGAGAGTTTTCTGTGTGGCCAATGCAACCAAGGAACTGGATTGAACATTTTATTTACTTTTAATTAATTAAAACATAAATGGCCACATGTGGCTAGTGACTATATTGGCAAACAGAGTGATTAGTGACAGGAAATACTTGGGGCAAAGAGTGAATGCAGAACTCTCAGTTTACCCTTGCCAGCTGCTGTGAACAGTCCTATTTTTTTGCCAGCCCATGTTACATTTTTAACCTCCTAAAAATTTCTGAACTTTTCTGATAAACAGGGAGTTAACAGATAAACAGGGAGTTAACAGCTGTTCATCATAAAATTCTGCTCACAGGAGACTAAGATAATGGACAATACCTGAGGCAGATGGCCAGAAAGACTCAAACCAGCCAGAACACCTTGTAGATTCCCCCTTATTGTCTGTATTACTTATCGATTGATAAGAAATGCAAAATGACCTTCAAAAAGACCTACACAAAACCTTGACTTTTAAATTAGTTCTATATTTTGTTTCTCCACACATGGCAAGTTCTTTTTCCTTTCTCTTCTACTTTCCAATAAACTTATCTGCTTTCCAAATAACGCTGAGCATCTATATTCATCAATATTTTCATTCTTTTTATTTATGTATTCACTCATTCACTCATTCATTCATTCATTCACTCATTCACTCACTCACTCACCACTCACCACTCACCACTCATTCATTCATTGCTTTCTGGGTCACAACTGACAATGCTCAGGGGTTACTCCTGGCTATGCTTGGGGGACCATATGGGATGCTGGGGATTGAACCCAGGTTGCTGCATTCAAGGCAAACATCCTACCTGCTGTGCTATCGTTCTGGCCCCAATATTATCATTCTTGAAAATATTAAGAACCTGGGAATCGCAAACACTCACTGTCAATGCTCCAGCTTCATCTGCATCAAGAATATGTCACAAAACACAGAGATCGGGAAAAAAAAATTCAGAAAATGGGAAACTATAAGCAAATAACCTGTTCCTTTGAAAAATACCTTGCAAAGGGAAAAACAAAAAAGAAAGTGTGTGCACGTGTATGTTTGAAATCTAGAGATTCAAAGAGATAATATAAACCAAATAATATAAGCAAAACCAATTATTGTAAAGCTATGAGTTGTAAAAATTGAACATTGACTGCATAGTGGATGATTTCAAGAGTTTTAGATCTGGCAATGGTATTGAAGATACCTGAAATGTGAAATTGAAGAAACTTTTTCTTAATTTTATCTAGTAAAAGGGAAAAATGAATAGGGTTTAGATGAAGTAAGGTTTATTTTATGCCAATAATTGTGCAAACTATGTGATAAATATATAGTGATTCATTGTAATTTTCTCTATTTAGAAAATTTTATAATAAAAATGTTTGAAAAATCATCAGGAAATATCAAAGTTGGTGACAATGTGGGAAAACTGTACTTCCTAAATATTAGGAGCTTAAACTTTCACATTGAGAAGGCCATTTGAACACACTTATCAATGCTTAACTTATGTGGAGTTTTTTTTTTTTTTGCTCAGAAATCCTTATCTTAGCAATTTTTTCCTGTAGGCATATAGGAGATCTTACATAAAAGATTGTGGAGTCACTCATCATAGTGAAGAACTGAAAATGGACTAAATGTCCTCCAGTCATGGATTGCTTAGACAAATGATGGTAAGTAACAAGTGTGGAATGCTAGTCAAATTTAGAGAGAATAAAGTTGAGGAGTTTGATCCAATGGTGTGGATTGATGTCCATGATGTAATCTTAGCTTCAAAAAAAGCAAATTGCAATATACATAATATAGTATATATCATATTACATATATTATATATAGACCTCATTCCCATGACTTGATGAAATGGTTTGAGGCTCTTTATGTTCCTAGAGCGGGCAGATGCCCTGGGCTATCTCACATGTGACAGGACATATGGAGATGTTACTGGTGCCCGCTCGAGTAAATCGATGATCTACGGGAAGTCAAGTGATCAAGTGTGATCAAGATATAATGTAATATATCATATTTATATATTATATAGTATATAATAAATATCCAGTAAAAATATCCAGAAACAGACATGGGGCAGAGCTGCTACTGGCTCTCACTGTGCCCAGCCACTCATGAAGTGCCCGGGAGGGACGGAAGGTTCTAGCCCTGGCCCGCCACCCCAGCAGAGCCTCACAACAAGCCAGACAACCCCCCCACTCCATGAGGGCCTCCATTTTCTACATCCAGACTTCCCTCTCATCAGAACTCCACCCAGCAGACCAGCCTATCACAGCCCGGCTCAAGCAGCTGCTTCATCAATAAGTGCTGGATTTTGAGATGACTACAAGAGTATGCTACCCGCATGGCAGAGCCTGGCAAGATACCCGTGTCATATTTGATATGCCAGATAACAGTGACAATTATAGACCTCATTCCCATGACCTGATGGAATGGTTTGAGGCTCTTTATGTTCCTGGAGCAAGCAGGTTCCTTGGGCTCTACTTGCATGAGACAGGTCATATGGAGATGTTAGTGGTGCCTGCTCGAGCAAATCGAAGATGAACGGGAAGACAGTGATACAGTGATAGTGAAATATAATATAGCATATTATATATAATGTATATTATATTATATATTATTTATGTGTGTGTGCGTGTGTGATGATCTAATACAAAAACATAAAAAATTAGAATAAAATTCAAACACAATGGTACATAACCACATATAAGGACTCGGGAGGGGGAACAAATTGGGGAGTAAGAGACTTAAATCTCCACCAAGATGAAACTGAGTAGCCATGTTATTTGTTGATTAGCTCTAGGAGTCCATTATTTGATCCATAGATAATTACTAAGTGGTTCTTCCATCAGGCAACACAGCTGCTGCGCTGTGTCCCCTCCAGAATTTGTCCATTTAATTCCTACCCTGACCCTGCTCCTCCATACTCCAACTGATGGCATTAATGGTGAAGTCTAGGGAGGTGATTAGGCCACAGGGTGAAACTTTCACAACTAGATGAATTGATAGATGAGGACCCACAGACAGCCTTGACAGTTCCACCATGTGAGACATAGTGAGAAGGTATTTAGGAATCATGAACAGAGCTCTCAGCAAAGAGACCATGCTAGGGCCTGTCCTTGACTCGCCCCCTGCCTCCCTGGCTCCAGATCATGAAACAGGTGTTTCTCTGGTTTTAAAGTAATAGAGTCTGTGGTATTTGGTGAAAAGAAGCCTAAAAGTACTAAGACACTGCTCCTTCCTTCCAGAAAACAAACACATGTGAATTCTGCCACTAACTCAGAAATCAAATTCCACAGGAAATGTTTCTCCCCTTCTTCCAAAGTGACTCATCACCGAGGAAGCTGATTTTTGGCGTGATATAGCTACAGTGTCCATCCTGACACCCCTGAGCTGACCATTGCACTTCAACCTATGCATACGTCTCTCACCCATGGGCTCTGGAGTCAAACTCAGGCCTCCCACGTATTAGCTGTTTTACCCTGGACTAGTTACTCCAGCTCATTTTTCTCACATAAGTGACCTGTTCATTAAGTGGTCTGCTGTCCACTATATATGTATATGTATATTATATATTTATATTCATACTTCACAAATAATCAATTGACAAGTATTTGGGCTTCCCAAATAATGCCTGGGGGCTAGGAACCACTCTTGGTCCCTAATATACTCTGCCAATCAGGTGAGTATTTTAATGCCAGGCATTGGGTATATGGTGCAATGTGGACTCTGCAATGCCAAGGGTCATCCTATTAATCCAGGACCAACATGGCAATACGTAAGCATTTCCAGGGCCCCCACTTGGCAATTCTTGGTACTAGGAATCCAACCCACGTTGGGTCACATATGTCTTCACTCCTGTATATCTCCCATCCCCCATGCCTAAATAAAGAACCACTGTCATTATTTCCAACATTCAACATTCAGAATTCAACTTCAGCATTCCAACAACTCTATGAGGTAAAAAATATTATTCATCCACTTGACATATGAGAAAACTGAGTCTTTGGAGATTGATGTTCTGGCACCAACGCATAGGCTTATCAGTACCAACCATTAAGTCTTCCATGGGAGTATTTACACCATGAAAATTGTCGGACACTAGCTTTCCTCCAAAGACTTCGTGGTGGAACATTTCCCAGCACATTACTGCTCAGAACACTCACGTAGCTCATCAGTTAGAACAGTAAGGAACTAGGCTAGCAGCAGCCCCAGGGCTGGTGGGAGTGACAGAACCCAAATTTGGTTAGACGGACTGATATGCCTTGTACAAATAAATCTTTATAAGTTAGAGCTCTCATCTCTTAAAGCTTGTAGGATAATGTCCTTAGAGAAGCAGTTCTCTAAGGTAGATATTTCGGCAACCCTAGATATTTAGGGTTCAACAGTGAAGTTCAATCATTTGTGCTTCTAGTGACCAAGCTGTGTTGATGCTGGTGGTCTTCAGACCAGCTTTGGGAATGATTGTTTGTACACAGAAGCTGGAACTTTGTGTGTTAGGCCTTGTCATACCCTAATTTGGATCATGGCTTTATCATTTATTCTCTGATCTAAAGAAGGGAGAGTTCACATAGTAGTTCTAGACCCTGGGCTTCACAGGAGACCTTTATTGTAAGGTATCTGTGCTCCCAGCGCTTTGAGTGCAGGAAAACAGGAACCGAATCATGGTGCCTTTCTCCCCAGTTGGCCCCCATTTAGGTCTGGCGGGCATCCCAGGAGCCTGAGCCTCTCCCACACAGTGGGAGGCCAATGAAAAAAGAAGCATTTCAAAGTCTATCTTTAAAGTCTGGCAGAGAGCTGCCCTATAATTACACTAAGTGAACTAGTTACAACGTCTCTCATATTGATGTAGGATTATTAAGAGATTGCTCTCACAGTACTGTGGAATTCAACTAATGAATTTAGAGATTTTTATTATTTTTATTAAAACCACCCTTCTCTTTTAACTACCTCTTGTTTCCTAAATATTACAGAAAAACAAAACCAGGAAGGAAAATGAAGTAAGCCCTGAATTAATGTTCCTGATCAGAATATGTTTATTGAAATGATTGCTGCTTAAAAGCACAATTTCCTTCCCTGTCTAGTTTTCTAACTAAAGTATCTATTTTTTTAAATAAAAACCCCTAAAATGGAAAAGAAAGCAGGAGGACATGGGATGCATCTAAAACATGTGCACATCACATCAAAGAATCTAGAAGAGCTGAGATGGGGGTTTGGCTCTTGCGAGTTGGCACAGATGTATTCTCTCTGCAGCAGCGTTATTTATGCCCACTCCGTGGGTTAGAGAGGTCTTTCTCAATTTGAGAATGATAGAACCCCTCTATTAGCTCCCAGGATACTCCCATGGGGCCATAGGTGAAACTGTATAAATGGGAGGTCATGGTATGACACAGGAGGCCACGTGGTAGGTCAAAGGAAGGAACAAGGGCAGAAGATTGGAAACAGATCATTATGGTGGAAAAGACGAAAAACACTGGGTTATAAACTGGCAATTAGAAGAAATAGAGCAGAAGACCAATGGGCCTGGTGAGTTACCATTTTGGGCTTGGGGGTTAGGAATCCCTGGCTGTGCTCAGACCTTGCTCCTGGATCGGTGGTCAGAGATCATGGGGGACCCCATGGGGTGTCGAGGTTCAAGCCTGGGTTGACTCTCTGCAAGGCAAGCATCCTACCCACTATACCATCTCTTGATACCCATTGAGTGGGATGCTTTTTATAGGTCTGGATATATATGTATATATGAGAGATATGGTAGGTACCATTGGCTTAAAGTGTTCCACAGCCTAACACAATTTGAACTTGCAGATAAAGCAAAACAAGAAATACTATTCCAGGAATAGGAGTTCTTTTTTTTTTTTGAGCAGGGAGAACTCATAGTACTTGGGTGCTCCTCCAAATGTTGCTAAGGGACCAGGAACTGGGGTAGCAGGAATTGAACCTGAGTCTCCAGCAAACAAAGCATGTGCTCCAGTCCTCTAAGCCATCTTCCTGACCCTGGGATTATAATTCTTTTTTTAATTTAATTTTATTAGAATTTTATTTTATTTAATTTTTTATTTTTTTCCCCAAATTTTATTACACCACTTTTAGACATACAATTGCAAGATGCTCATGTAGAGTTTTGGTTCTACAGTGTTCCAACACCCATCCCTCCACCAGAACCCATCTGTCATCACCAATGTCCCCACCTCCCTCCCCCCTCCCACACCACAACTACTTGGTGGGTTCTGTATGTCTTTTTTTCTCCTCTATACCTCTCCCTCCCGCCAAACTTTCCTACACATCATAGAATGCAGTACATTAAAGGACATAACTGTTTCCACTAGTTTGATGGACCGTGTGGCTGCAAGCGGCCGCATGACTTAGGGGCCTCATGGTTAGCATCTGGACAACGAAGGTGGCGGCTAGTGTGGTGGGCGAGTCTCATTCAGCTGCTTCTGGGACCCCCAGAGGTGATGGGCCCACTCCCAAAACCCATCTGTCCCTCCTGGGAGCCCCATGGTCAGCTGAGCCTGGGGAGAGCGGAGTTCCAGCTTCCCCAGCCGCGTTTGAGACTGCATGCTATGGCTGGTCGACCCAGGGAGCTCCGGGATTATAATTCTTATAGGCAACTAGAATAACAATTCAGGAGAGTAGGAACTACATCATACTAATCTTTGTATCCCATACTCCTGAGCACTGAGTTTAATAAATTTTTTAAAAAATGCTTCAGCATAACAGAGTATTATGGAAAGAATGAGGGTTTAGGAAACAGACCAACATGGTCTCAAATTCCAGTGCTATCATCTACAATTTAAACAAGTGATCTTAAATAAGTCATCTCTCCTCTTTGATACTTAGTTTTTTTATCTGTAAAGTGGGAGGCTACTGAGTAACAAGTACTGAATGCCCTCATATGCTGACACTGTTCTAAAAAAGCGAGTCTCTATCCATGGAAAGGGCAGAATTTCTGCCCTCAACGTATTTTAATATGAGAATTTGGTTCAAGCTGCCTCTCAGGAAAGCATCTAGATCAAACAGTATATGAAGTCATATCCTGCCCTTGTGACTAGGAAGGCTGATTTGGGCCAGGATCAAGCATATGGCAGATGCTGTAGGAACCTTTGTCTGCCACCATGATGAAGAGTTAGATCCTGGCTGGTATAGAACAGGCAAGTCACATAAATATGGGGTTCCTTTTAATGCTTGGTAAGCAGAGACCAAATTTAGCCTCCAATGTACCTTCTACATTGAGACTCTTATGTGAATGCATGTAAAGCTCAGAGAATAGTACCTGGTATCTAGCATACCTATTCCTGGACAATAAATTTTAGACTCAATTATTGTAGGTCTGTGATCAGAATTCAGCGCAAGTGAGGTACCACAGCATACAGTTGACGATAAGAGTGTCATTCCTGTCTCCTTTGTGGATAAATAGTAAAACCCTATGTCAGAACACAGTGTATGTGATAAGTCACCATGAGCTCCCTTATCTTTTATACAGCATGCGTGGGAGAGAGTTTGTCCTAAGGAAAAGAACCCTGGGCTAGCAATCAGTAGGTTGGGGTGCTGGCCTCAACTCAGCAGCTCTTGTCTCTAATTGTCCAGGTGTCCTTCATCAAGTCTCTGTTTCTTCATCAGTAAATGAGAGGAGAGTGTAGGTTGTCTGAGGTCACATGCTGGTATGAGGACAGGAAGGCATTTCATGGCAACAAGTCCCTCCTTTGCCCAGAGAGTGGATAGGCAAATAGGGAGCATAAGCCAGACTCAAGAAAGTGGTGACTGGGTGAGTAAGTCGTAGAGCAACTTCCTGTTCCAACATGCTTTATTTTAGATCTCTCAGTAAGATGACAGAACTTGGCTGGGATCACATAATGGGTCAGCACTAGATGGTGGCAGGTGAACTTAAACTTAGGGAGCTATCGAGAAAACTGACTAGAGAGGCTAAGCTGTGAAACATTTGACGAAGGCAAATGAAATTCTGTTTCATGTCTTTAGCTTGTTTGGGCTAATTCATCTCGGGTTGATTTGATCTTTGAATCTATCCAACTCTGATATTATATCAGTCAATGACTAATATCTTCCATTTCTCATGAACTTTTCCAGTAATGTAACAAGACTGTTTGAATTCCCAATCAGGCACATGAATGAAGCATTCTTCCCTACTCCCCCAACACTTCTTTTCACTGCTTTCATAGGAGGCACACCCATCACTCAGTACTGGGGGTGGTAGCAGGCCTAGGACTATTCCTGTCCATAACAGGGTGTGGGCCTGTGCTGTGATGTGGTTGAGAGGGGGGAATGTAGTGCTACAGATTGACCTCAGAGCCTAGTATATGCTTGGCACGTGCTCCACCACTTAAATCACATGCCAGTTCCATGACAGATTCTTTTTCTTAACTTGGGGAATGAAACTTCTCCAAAGTGGCTTCTAAGCAGGTAGTGATTGTAGTCTTGAGTCAACTGCCTTTTGGAAAACACCCTTTGTTTCTCTTCTTAACTCTACTAGTCTGTAAAATAACCAGTGAGAATGACCTTTCATTGAGTGTTTGCGAGGGATAAGGTGCATGTGTACAGTCTCTCTCTCATTCAATTCTCTCTTTCTCTCTCCTCTCTCTCTCTCTCCCTCTCTCTCTCTCCATTTTTGGTATTATATGAATGACTTTTAAAACATTACTGTTGCTTACTATTTCAAATTAATTAATGTGCCATGGACATTTATTAAAACTTCATGACACACAAAGTCATGTGTTTGTTTGACCTGTCCCTTTCTTACTGTACTACAGAGTTAAGTCTCAGCCATATGCTATTCACTGCAGCCACCTAACTTCAAAAAAGGAAACACCATTCATTCTTTATTGAGTCCGTTACTTTATCCCACTTTCACTGGTGAAACAGTACTCTCTCTTGACACCATGTCTCATCTCTGTCTATCCTTCACTCCAGTGGTTGGTCCTCTGACTGAGATGTAATGGCTTGCGGTTTCCTATGTAGGAGAAGCCAGGGCCTCTGAATAGAGTCTGATGGCAGATCAAGTTCATTGCTTGCATAATCTCTGAAGGCTCTGACTGTGGGCTCCAAGAGTAATTGTTTGTGACTCATTTCACCCTGCAACAAGTGAGAGTCAGTTGGGGACTGTGTCATATTCAACAGTGCAGGCAGCTTGGGTGCAGGGACTAGTGACCTGCCTGTCCTATGAAAGGTGAAGGATTCAATTTCTAAATCCTTCCTTCTTCCACTCTGCTCCAAGTCACCTTGGTCCACAGCAGCCCCTTTAAAACACTCATGGGAGGGAGATGAGAGAACCCTGCTTAGAACCTCCTTAGGAAACGCTGGAAAATGTGAGCTCCCAAGGACTGTCACCAAATAGTACTTTTGGAGCCATCTCTCAAAGTGGCTGTTGGAAACTGAGCTCCAGTGTCAGTTGGAAAGGACGGAGTGGCCAGGAATAGAACAGGACATTGTAAATGAGCCGTGAAAAACAAGCCCAGGCCTGGTCCAGCGGCCAGCCCAGATATGCCCCTGCAGACACTTGGCAGCAAGTTTCTCAAGGCCCCTGGCTCAGGGCTCCTGGCTAATGAGCAGAGGTGTCCAGGATTCTAGGTAGAGCTTGGCTAGAGTGTATAGCTCTAGATTCTGAAACTCTCAGGTGGACCAGAAAAGGTTCAGAAGCTTCAGACTTGTCGATTATGAAGTTCAAGATCATGTTTTTCCAATTGGCTGCTTCTGGCTGGAGACAATCCAGCATGTTGTAGACCTACAGATTTTCTTGTCAACTCGAACACAGCTACAGTTGTTTGGAAAACCTGTTCACTTATTTTTCTATTCTTTTATTCTCCTTCCTCCCTGCCTCTTGAAATCCAGCATTGGAGCTCGACACTTGCACTATGGAATCCAGCAGAAGGGAGGATGAATTCTGGTTTCACTTTTTATACTGTGAGAACTTGACCCTCGAGGTGTTGCAGGTGTGGCTGTGGTGGCCGGCTGCATCAGCAGGTGGCAGACAGGAGACAGGCTTGTCTACACCCAGGGCTCTGCCCCATGGGCCCTGGATGGTGGATGGTTGATGGTCTGACACAGAAAATGACTGGGGCCCCTAGGATGAACTCAGAGCCATGGCAGGGCCTGGCAAGCTACCTGTGGTATATTCAATATGCCAAAAACAGTAACAATAATGGACCTCATTCCCAACGAATGGAGATGTTGCTGGTGCCCGCTTGAGCAAATTGATGAATAATGGGAAGACGACAAGAGACAAGTGACAAGAGAACTTGAGAAACTTCTCTGAAACCTAGTTTTATTCTTTTGGTCAAACAGGAATAATATACTGCTGGGTGTGGTGAAAAGAAAATAATAATATGCATGCAATGATAACTGGCTCAGTAATTGCAACACCACACTAGGGCACAATCCATGGCTCCCAATTGTTACGCATTCATATTACCTTTTCTTCCTCACTTCTGTTTTTCTTCTTCCCCCTTCCTTATCATGGCAGACAGACAATCACAATCCTCAGGATTCTCACCAAAAACAAGGGTGTTCATGGCTTTGTAATAATTTTTACCCTAGAGTCTAGACAGGATCTATGACTAGTTTTTAATATGGCAAGGGTGATCAGAGGTCATTAGTGCGATTATTTTTTATTAAAACTTCATCTGGTGAGAGATTCTCTTTGTTGGTTTTGCAGAAGTGGTCAACTTAGTGGGTGTGGGGACTGGATTTGTGATCAGTCTTCAAGAGTCATTGGCCCAGCAAGAAGTTTGCAGGCTCTGTCTGAATTCTGAGAAGCACTTCAGTGAGCTTGGATGTGGGTGTTTCTTATGTTGAACTTCCAGATGAGAACCCAGTTCTGCAGGTCTCTTAATGGCAGAGCAGCCAATTTGCTGTGCATGAACCATTGAAACAAAGATCAGTATGTGTGTGCTGCTTTATACCTCTAAGTATGTGACGATTTATTGTATGCCCTAAAAATGCATCCACTACTTCAACTATTCCTTTTTTCTTTTCTTGCTACTTTATTACTTTCATAATTGCCAGGCACATATTATATGTAAGAAAGACAGTCCAAGCTTATCCCTCTAGCCCTTGCTGAAATGGAGGAAAAGGCTATTTTGCTTAAGGTCAAATATAAAATAAGCAAATAAAGAAAACATTGCATTGGGTTGAAAGGGGTTCAAGTTTTCATGGAGTAAGACCACAGGAAGCTGTAGTTATTTTTATGGCAGAATAAAAGCAGCATATTTTTTTCGTCTTATATGGGGCTATTGAGATCTCAGCAACTTATTCTCCTTCTTAAAAAGGAGGATTCTATTTTTGGACATTTCAACAACAATCACATACATGCCCCCAAAGTTTGACAGAGACAAAAAAGACTTATTTTTGAGAGAAACTCTCATAAATGCCCAGCTCCTAAAGGACAACATTACTTTTCTTGCTAAGTACTTTCAGCAGTCTCCTCATTACTCCCAAAAAAGCCTGATCAGCTTTTGATGGGGAGAAAAAGTTCCCAAGACCAAGGGACTTAGAAGAATTTGTAGATGAAATGAGCAAGATTCCTGGTCATGTTCTTAAGTGCAAGCATCACTCAGCAGGCAATAGTCGGGTTGCTAGGGGATAAATGTCTAAGTTTTGCAAGAAAAAATGGACTCTAGTCTAAGGAGAAATGGGCCTCTGTAAAAAGAAAACTTGTAAATCCAGGACATAGTTCAGGTGTATCAAGGCCTGGCATGGCAAAAACAAAATTAAACAATTTTAACAACAACAACAACACACACACACAATCTTAGTCTATGACTATTCAGATTTAAAATGTTGTGAAAGCAGGTTTCTATTTAAATTCCTTAAGTCTCAAAATTCCTTATGACTCAAAGATTGATAAAAAGCTTGATTCCATTCCTTCTTATTTCCAAATATTCTGAGAGTTATATGGAACTCTGAGTGTATATGTAAGCAAATCAGTGAAAAGTCCAAGTTCATCAATTACCAGAATATCTTTTCCTAAAAAACCAAGCCATTTCTCTCTTGAAAACATTCTCCAATCTCTGAACTCATAGTCTCATTCTTCAGTCTCTGAACATTCTTCAGTCTCTGAACTCATAGTCTCTAGTGAGTTGGGAAAACTAAGAATGTTAATTTTTTTACACTATCTTCCCAGTGACTACTCTATAGGAAGAAAGGCACCTGTGGTGTAAAGGGCCGGTCACACTGTCTTGGGTTCAGATTATGCTCAAAACCAACTCCAGCCCTTTGACAAGCAAAAATATGACAATCATTCATGTTCCTATCTCAATTTCTTGGTCTCTGGGTCAGGAAGACACAGCTACCAAAGATTTTTTTGAGGATAAAGTGAATTAATGCATATGAAACCAAAGTGAATAAGGACTTGGTCATAATTAATCACTACCACATGACAGTAAGAGTGGTCTTGTTGGGACCCAAATCTCTTTTACTTGTTAGGAGTAGCTGTAAGGAAGGAGAGGGAAACAATCTCATAAGATTATATTGAGTGAAATTAGCCAGAAGGAGAGAGACAGATACAGAATGACTGCATTTATTTGCATAGCATAAATATATATGTACATATTATGATACCAATATCCAAGGTCAAGTGAAACATATATCAGGAGGTCTTGTCAAAGGTGGAAATTATCACAAACATGTGGGAGTCAGAGGCTAGGTAAGACAGAAAATGGAACAGTGTGCTAATAATTGTCGAAGGTACTAATGCCAACCTAGAACTGAGCATTAAATAGAGGCAAAAGGATACACATGACAACCTTTTAATGTATGTTCTGTAATAGTCTGGAAGGGAAGGAAAAGAGAAAGAGAGAGAAAGGGAAAGAAATAAAGAACCTGCCATGGAGGTGGGCTGGGGAAGGGGGAGGGAACCGGGGACGTTGGTGGTGGGAGACGGGCACTGGTGGAGGGACGGGTGCTGGAACACTGTATGACCAAAACCCAAATATGAACTTTTTAATTGTATATCTTTTTATTTGTATATCTCTCGGTGGTATAATAAAATACTTTAAAAAAAAAAGAAACAATCTCATAAACATGCTCATTACACGACATGTAATCGTGTGAACTTGGTCATCCAGCATCCTGGGAGTCCTTCACATCAGTGAGAGTATATTCTGACCAATCCCAAGTTCCCTCATATTCTTTGCCTTCTCATAGCTTGACTTCTCATTTCTTTTAGCCTGCTCTGCCTTCTCACTCTAGCTGCTACATAAGCCACGCGCAGAACCAGCAGAAACAGGTGACCACCCTCTCCCTTTTCAAGCCCACTCTGTGACACAGGGGAACCTGCAGCCGCCTGCTCTGATCTTCTAATGTGGGCCAACTTTTTTATTCTTCCCTCCCTGCTTTCCCTCACTCCCACTTCCCACCAACTCCCCTGTCTTTGCATTCAGGTTGCCTGTCAGTCTTACTCTGCCTACCTGCTGGTGACATTCAGCCTTAGTTTTTGCCCTCTAATTCCCCTCTGATTCTTTTCTTTTTCCCTCAGCAAAATTCTAGTGGCAGGAATTGTGCTTCCTGCTTCTTCATAACCTCTTTGGAATCCAGATTTCAAAATCTGAATGGCTTGATTCCACTGCTTTATAGCAGAGGTGTATATTTGCATACCCTGGGTCACAAACCTTTGTCATGAAGGATCGGTGGGTTATCTGGCTGGACCTGAGACACAAATTAAAGCATCTATAAGTTATTCTTAATAGGTCTATAACTAAAAGGTAAAAAAAATACATCTTTTCTATGATGACATCTAGACTCTGTAGAATACCTAAAGATATTCGACCTCCTATTTTTGTTCTCTTGTCTATCACACCTCCTGGTCAAGATAACTTTTGTCTGCAGTTTGATGTGTGTCTTTCTAGACTGCCTCTAATCAGTAAGAGAGTCACTAGTCACATGTGACTATTAAATACTTAAAATGTGAGCAGTTCAATTCTGATGTGCTATAAATGAAAATGTGTAATCCTTCCCCCCCACCAAATATCCCCAAACCCCCAAAGACTTAGTGTAGAAAAATGTGACATCACAATAATAATGTTTATATCAGATGTGTGTTGAAACAATAAAATATAATAATATGCTGAATGAAATAAAATAATTATTAAATTGATTTGTTTTTATTAAAATTTTTTGATTCAAGTTTTTGAAACGTGATGACTAAAATTTAGAAAGTTATAGCTGTTGCTTCATTATATGTTGATTAGAAAATAATATTCTGAAAATTTTCTTTGCATACACGAACCTAATACCAGCACAAATACATATTTAAACACAATTCTTAACAAAACATGTACTGTAGACATAGAGAAGGTTCTGTAACATATTACTTTTACTTAATTTTAGTGTATAAAATACTATCATTTTATTAGTATATTTAGAGATGCTTCATGGTTTAACACGGTGGCAGTATTTGGTCATATGGATCTATTATAGTTTAATCTGTTAGTGGGGCTTGGGATTATTTTCAGTGTTTTTCTTTGATAATGATTAAATGTTTGAGTACCTAAGCAAATATTCTTAAGCATGTCAGTCTATTTCACAGGTGCTATGATTAAATTAGTAAGTACATGCATTTTATTTTATTTATTTTTTATTGAATAACTACGTGCACATTATTTTATTTCATTTTATTTTATTTTATTTTTTATTTATTTATTTTTTTGGGGTTTTTTTTTTGCTTTTTTGGGTCACACCCAGCAATGCTCAGGGGTTTCTCCTGGCTCTGCACTCAGGAATCACTCCTGGCGGTGCTCGAGGGACCATATGGGATGCCAGGAATCTAACCCTGGCCGGCATGGGCCAAGGCAAACACCCTACCCACTGGGCTATTGCTCCGGCCCCACATTATTTTATTTTATTTTTTACATTTTATTGAATCACTGAGTGCACATATTTAACCCCAAAATTTAACACTTGGGGGTGTCATGAACTGAACCTTCTAGAGAATTGATAAATTTATGGAATTTCTCAGGAAACTACACAGGTATGCCTGGCTGCGTTCAGGTTTTACTCTGAGCTTTGTGTTTAGGGATCACCCCTGGTGGCTTGGCAGAGTCATATGCAGTGGCCAAATGAGGGTTGGTCACATACAAGGCTAGCACCTCATCTACTTATACTATATTTCTCTCCACCCCTCCCCGCCTTTTGGGGCCAGAGCTGGCAGTGCCCAGAGCTTACTTCTGCACCAAAGCTCAGGGATCACCTTGGGAAGTGCTCAGGGATCACTCTGGGAATGCCCCCAGCCTCAAGGCTATTTTTTTTTAAAACAGTGTCTGAAACAAGTTTATATAAACAGCATTTTATATTTGTATAAACAGCATTCAGCTGATATTACTATATTCTTGGGTAGATAATAAAAGTTTCAACTTTTAGATGTTGAAATTTTCCCAATTTTATGTTTGTAGCTAATTTATATAAAAGAACATTGTAATCTGAAAGAATACTTGGTATGATTTATATTTCTTGATTTTATGTTGTCTTGTTTTATGATCCAGCATACAGTCAATCTTAAAATGATCTATGTACACCAGAAATGAATGCATGGGCCAATTTTAGATGGAGACCCCTGAAAATGTCTATTAAGCCCCAACCTCTTTAGTCTTCCTTTAATGTCTCTACTAACTGCTCTTCTGTTTGCTTGATGTAACTAATGGAGAGAGGGTGGGAATAAAGTCTCATTCATACTGCTGTTGTGTTGCTATTAATATTCTCCTTTAGTTCAGCAGCTTTATATTTTTTGAAGTTCCTTCATATATGTTGATGACATACACTTGATGTATCCATGCATTGATTGCCATAAATGTCTTTTTTAATTTTTTTAAAAGTCTATTTCATCTGATATAAGTATGGATGTCCAAGCCCTTTTATCCACCTGGAGGACGGTTTTCCATATTTTTATTTTTAGGCCTTTTAAACATTTGCTTGTATTATGGTTTTCTAGTCTTTTATTGTGAGCCCATGTTTGTTTATCATGATGGTTCAGCTGTGTCTCTTATAAGCAGCAAAACACTGAGTTCAATATTCTCAAAAAGCAGTCACTTTTTGTGTTTTGATTGGTTAGTTGAGGCTGTTGACATTTAATGAACTGTTAAAATAAAATCAACTGTTTCCATCTTTTTTTGTGTGGATTCTGTATCATAGTGTGATCTTTGTTCATCTGACCTTTAAGTAATCTTCTATACAACTTCCCTCAGTGTATCTTGTAGTACTCGCTTAGTGTCCAGGAACTTCCTTAACTGCTGTTTGTCAGTGAAGTTTTCTGCTGCTCCTTTAAAGTGGCAAAGCTTAAGAGTTCTTATTCCTTGACATTATGGAACAATGACAAACCCTTGGCCTCGGGTTCCAAAACTGATGAATAGACTGGGAGAAGGGAGGGAGAAAGAAGACAAAACCAGAGGTGACATAGGATTAGTGGAGGGTTATAGACATGTTAATGGTGGTGGGATGCAGTAACTTTGTACTTCAAAACCATAAACGTTGACACTATTGTAACCATGTTTTCTAAACTAAAGTTAGAAAATTAAAAAAAAAATTTAAAAGTTCCTACTCTTGAAGGATCTCTGTGTTCTTCCTAAGATAATTACTGCTGTTTGTTTCATGCATATCCATGTTATCATCTCTTAATTCCCCCATATAAAATCTGGATTTTTCTGAATGCCAGAACCGTAAGTATGGCTCTCATCTTATTCTCTGTGCCCCTCCAACATTTGAGGGAACCAATTCTAGTTACAGTGCTGGACACTGTGTATTTTAATTTTATCAACTAGAATCCCTGACTAAAGGGGCCTTTTATGGAAAAAGGAATTATTTATTCAAATAATTCCCATTAGAGAATATGGAAAACAATTGCTAGTATTCATTGAGAATTTACTGATTTATTTAGGGGTCTCCTAAACAGTGCTCCAGGGGTCCTGGAGCCACTGTGGGTGACATTCAACCATTGGGCTTGATGGCTCAATGCTCAGGCTCCATAATTCTGGGGCCACCTGGGTATACACGGTGGTGCTTGGTGCAGGTTGGAGGTGGGGGTGATAATGCAGTTGTCAAGGATGAAACATGGATCTATCCCTAAACTATCTCTCCATCCTCCAATGAGCATTTACGATGTGTCAACATTGTTACAGACTACAAACTATATAAACTCTGTCGTCTTCCTTTATTCTTAAGATCACATGACATAGGCACTACTGGTTCCACTTATAATTGAAGAAATTCAGTCTCCAAAATAGGTATCATATATGCCAGTTCTCTGTCTACACTGCCACTGTCATCTCAGTTTGTCATTATACTTTTCCAATCAACTTCCTCATCTTAGCTCTGCTTTCACTCAATCCTTGCTAGCAACACAGTCAGAATGTAGAGAGAGTAAATTGGATCCTACCGTCCCTACTGAACCTCTGCTGAGCCTCCACTTCCTTTCTTGGCCTGAGGTCCTCTAACGGTGCATTCTCCTTTCCTGGGGTCTGTGCACAAACTGTTTCCTGTGAACCCTCTTTCCCAACTCGTAGGATGGGTCATCCTGGTTCATCTTTTACTCTTTTAGGAATCAACTTTTTTTTTTTTAAACAAAAACCAAACACTTATTTAAAAATAATTGTGGGCTTTGAGCCATACTCAATTATGTTTGGGGCTTATTCTTTTTTTTTTTTTTTTTTTTTGCTTTTTGGGTCACACCCGGCAATGCCCAGGGGGTTTCTCCTGGCTCTGCACTCAGGAATTACTCCTGGCGGTGCTCGGGGGACCATATGGGATGCCGGGGATCGAACCTGGGCCGGCCGCGTGCAAGGCAAACGCCCTATCTGCTAGACTATTGCTCCGGCCCTGGGGTTTATTCTTGGTTCTGTACTGAGGGATCACTCCTAGTGGTACTTGGGGCACCTTAGGCCATGCCAGGGATTGAACTGAGGTCAGCAATCTCCTTACCCCATATATATCTCTGTGGCCCAGGAACTACCTTTTCTGATCCCTGATTTTCTTTTACATTGTTTCCCCTCCTCTAATTGTCTCTAATATCTCTATTCAAGAATAGACTGGAGGTTTCAGGCCCTTGTCTTTACCAATAAATAAATAAATACTTTATCGAGTGATTTGAGTTTCATATTTAACAGCTCTCTGCTGAGATTGTACACTTGGTCCATGTGGAGATTGTACACTGCTGTCTCCTGGATCGTCTCTAAACCCAAGGCATAGCTGACATATGATTGCTGATACTTAAATACTTGTTGAAAGCATACATGACACCTAAAGTTATTGTAAATTCTGATTATTTTAGTTCCTCAACTTTGAAAACCCTACCAGGCCTGATCGATGCTCACTGTGCCAAAAGGCAATGTTTGTGGAAGTGAATATAATTAAGTTTCAACTTTTTGTCACTTGTCTTATTTTGATAGAAGTCTACCATCATTCTAGTCCTAAGGAACAATGGTGCTGGATAGTGAAAATGGTCACTATGCAGGGCAGCTATACACTGATTTGTAACAAAGCAGGTCAATCCACCATTGACCAATAGAATCCTAGATAAGCAAGTGAACTCAAATCTTCCTTCACTGCCTCCAGAATCAGGCATTGCCTGGAAAGAAGCACCACTGACAAAACAGACAGTGTCATATCTAGGCAGAGAATGGAAAAAAAAACTGCAATAGGCTGAAATCAGGGTGAGATATTGTTTTGGAATACTCTAATATGGACTCGTAAGAGCCTAAACCATGACTCTGTTACGTGCTTAATTTTTTCTTAGAACATGTGAGGCAATGTATTTCTAATTTAGCTGTTTTCATGAGAACCCAGTAGAGCCCTGATATGGAACACTTAAAGATATACAGTCATGAGATCAGAGAGATAGTGCAGGGGGCCATGGTTCTTGCCTTGTATATGGCTGCTAATAAAAGGTACAACCAATACTTAGAGGGGCAAATCTATAATCAGCTCATCTCTTATTTTTAGCTTTAAATAGAACTGATCTATAACTGCAGTTTGGGGTTGGTCTGAAAATAGAGAGGTGCAACAAAACAATAAAAATTCTCAAACAATAAAAGGCACTTTAAGGAATCAAAATGCAGAGAGTAAAACATAAGGTTATAGACGGTCAGTTGAGGCCATTTAGTCCATCCCTCTTGTCTTCACTTAAATAGCAATGATGAGGGATCAGAGAGATAGAATAGTGGGTAAGGGGCTTACCTTGCCTGTGGCTGACCTGGGTTTGATCCCCAGCAGCCCAGCCAGGAGTAAGCCTTGATCATGGCAGGGTGTGGCCAAAAAATCCAAGAATAAATAAAAAGCAATTACAAGTATTCATAGAAGGGGTTTTGTGTTTAATAATCTGGACAGGGCAACCATCCTTCATTATTTTAAACAAATGGTCTTGTGTGGTACTTTGAATGTCTTTTATTCCCTTTGTTTTCAATGTGGTTATATTTTCCAGGATAAAGTTTCTGCACTCAGCATATCTTAATTCTCCATTCTTGAAGTACTCTTTTGGTACAAGGGGAAGGTTTATTAGTGGTCATCCTACCACTAATTCTATAAAATAATTAATTTTTCCATCTAAGCTTCCAGTGTTTATTTTGTGCTATGAAAAAGGTTGACACAGTGCTTAAACAAATATTGGGGAATAAAGATCATATATTCACAAGCACTGTAACATTTTGGTTTCATGAACAAGCTTTATAGATGTCAATGCTTTGGAAAAAAATACTTTTTTAAGCTTTTTTGTTTTAAAAAATGAATAGTTGAACAAGATAGAGGTATTACAGGGACCTGAGTCCAAAGGAGTGAGAAGAGAATTTCTGGCCGATCGAGGAGGTAGGCATCATAACGTGGGACCGAGGGGTCCTGACTTACTTTGCCACTTTCTTCTTTTTATCCCCTGCCCATTTTCTATAACTATTTTCACTATTATTAATTTTTGGAGAGATTTATACTCAAAGGCTGCTCCCAGTTCACTGCCCAGGGGACCAGGCTGTATCAGAAATAGAACCCAGATCTGCGTTGAAAACATGTGCCTCAGACCATTGAACTCTCTCCCTGCCTTTTCTGTTTAGTTTTAATCTGATATATGTGAGGGTATGTAAGGCAAACCCATGTAAAGGACAAGATATGTGCACGGGGAATCTTGCTGCAGTATCTGAAGAGGAAGACAGCCTCATTGACGGGTGGGCTGCGAAGGTTTTTTAAAGAGGCGGCATTTGAAAAGGCTCTTGAAAAGTGTGGGCAGGCTTGTCTGATCAACTGATTTGTGGGCTGGTAAAGAGGTTGGATGGAAAGTCAGAGGGTTCAGAGACATGAAAAGGTCTTGAGAAGTACTTTGAATTTTGGGTTCTTTTGCTTTTCACTGCCATGAATCAAAAGCTAGTAATCCTGAAAGTAGCTGGGATTGAAAAGTGCACTAATGAGACATGTGTTAGCACAGGCTCACTTCCTTTAGACAATCACCTCTCCATTATGCCTAGTAACTTTGCTCAGCCTTTGGTAAATGGATGGACTGATCCTCCCTGCCATTAATGGTGGCTACGTGACACTGTTCTGACCAATCAGACTATTCCCTATGTACGCAGGAGGCTTGGGTTTGTTCCCTGGCACCATATGGTCGGTCCCCTGAGCACCACCAGGGGTGACCTCTGAGCACTGAGACAGTAGTAGCCCTGAACACCACTGTGTGTGGGTTCCATCCCCCAAAAAACCCAGAGTATTCCTTACATCCCTTTCATAGCAAGTGCTGAAGAATGCACTCTGGACCCAACGTAAGTTAATGGGAATCTCCTTGGTAGAGCTGTCACAGGAAATGATCTCAGTTTCTCTATGATTAAAAACTCTAAGAATGATGTAGGTTTTGGTTGTCAGTATCTTTTTCCTGGATAGAATATTTCTGAGGATGAAGAAATTTATGGCAGGCATAGCCAAAAGACAGGGCTATAAAAGTTAGTTGACTATAAGCCCCCCAGACCCTACTATGCCAAGACCCAGCCATTCCATATCCAGATACTTGAATCCTTAAGTCACCCATCCCAATTCTTATTTTCTGGTTTAAGGAAGTTTGAAAGGAATTTTGCAATCCATCACTAAATGAGTCAATAAACTGTTGACAAAGGGAAATTTTCTCGGATAAGTTGTTGCTAATCATCTTAATAAAAATGGACATTTAAGGTTACTCTCTGGCTCAGCCAACTTTTCTTTCTTGCTGAATTGGCAACTTACACCAGCAACTTTAGTTAAAATGGCAAAATTGCCATGGTTATTATAGTAAGTAACCACAGTGGGTGACTAGATTTGGATTATTTTGATGAAAGCTACAAAATTCTTCCAGCTATTCACCACAATTATTTTCTGTATTTTAGGTATTTGAGTCTTTTCATTCCAAAGAATCCTAAAATAGTTCCCTATGGGTCTGTAGATTTCTAGAGTGTCAACTTGATCCACCTCTGAAATGCCATCTCTTTCTTGGTCCCCTCTTACAGTCCTGACTGAGGCAGAGGCTGTCTGGAGAAGATCCAAGAAAGAACATTGCTGGGAAATGAGAAAATTCGAAAGTCAACATTATTTCTACTTCTAAATCAGGAAGACTGACACAAGTAACAAGGAAAGATGGCTCCCACCCCCACCCCCACTACAAACTCTTTGGAATTGATATGAATCATAACCATGACAATGGATACAGGAAGGTTAAGGCTCCTGAAAAATCCCTGACTTCAAAAAACACTATTAGTATGCCTCTTCATTTCATCTCCACAGGCAGCATTACAGAGTCAAGACTGGGTGGCACGCCCTGGAGGGAGGTGTGTTAGCAAAGCTAATTTAAGCATCTATAGAAAAATTTCTATCAGTTGCTTGCTTCTATCCAACATCCCATCCCTGTGAAAACTCCGAGGGATTGTCTACCAACTTACTACTCGGTTCTGCAATGCAACTAAGAATTGTGTTTGCCATCAGCCCTGCCAATTGGGTTATTTTTCTGATCCATAGTCAGACGCGTTATCCATTGTGCCCAACAATTGGGTTATTTTTTATTCTAGTTTTGACTCTGCTAATGTGTATTTTAGTGCCAATATCAATTATCATTCTGTCAATGTTCTTTCTTTTTCTTTTAATTTTTTAAAAAAATTTTATTATATCACTGTTAGATATACAATTACAAGATGTTCATGTTTGAGTTTTGGTTCTACAGTGTTCCAGCACCCATCCCTCCACCTGTGCCCATCTCCTATCACCAGTGTCCCCACCTTCCTCCCCCTTCCCCTAGCCTGCCTCCATGGCAGGTTCTCTCTTCTCTCTTCTCTTCTCTTCTCTTCTCTCCCCCCCCCCCCCCCCCCCCTCCCTCTCTTCTCTTCTCTTCTCTTCTCTTCTCTTCTCTTCTCTTCTCTTCTCTTCTCTTCTCTTCTCTTCTCTTCTCTTCTCTTCTCTTCTCTTCTCTTCTCTTCTCTTCTCTTCTCTCTCTCTTCTCTTCTCTTCTCTTCTCTTCTCTTCTCTTCTCTTCTCTTCTCTTCTCTTCTCTTCTCTTCTCTTCTCTTCTCTTCTCTTCTCTTCTCTTCTCTTCTCTTCTCTTCTCTTCTCTTCTCTTCTCTTCTCTTCTCTTCTCTTCTCTTCTCTTCTCTTCCTCTTCTCTTTCTCTTTCCCCCTTCTCATTTCACTTTCTTACACATTGTAGATTGTAATATATTCTAGAACATGATTGGTTCCACTAGTTTGATGTACCGCATGGCCAGGACAGCCAGATGGCTGCTCTCTCCAGTGTGTCTGAATCTCTGCATCATGGCCGAGAGTCCTGAGGTAGTTTGTGGGCGGGGCCACCAGGCTTCTGGGACAGGTCAAAGAGGGGACTGGGGACCCCAGCTCCATCTCCAGGAATGGCGGTGACTTCTGCCTCCAAGAGCCACCTACCTGGGCTTGAACTTGGCTGCTCTGAGCTGGTCTTGAGATCAGCGTCTCTCTTGCATGGGTTCTGATGAGCTGTGGGGTCCAGACCGGGAAAATGGTGGCTATTACGGTGAGTGAGTCTCATCCGGCTGCTTCCAAGGCCCTCCAGAAGAGATGGGCCCACTCCCAAAACTCATCTTTCCTCCTGGGATCCTCATGGTCAGCTGAGCTAGGGGAGAACCGGATGGCAGCTCTTCCCCATGCTTCTGAGTCTCTGCATCATGGCTGAGAGCCCTGAGGCAGGTCATGGGCAGGGCCTCCAGGCCTCGGGATGGGTCAGAGAGGGAGTTAATGTTCTTTCTAGGTAAGCATCCTTTTCATTTCAAAACATGCCAGGTTTCCATTTTTTTCTTTCAGAAACACTAGATCCCATTATTTCCCTCCATTAAAAGAATAGCACAGCCATAAAAGCCAAACATCAGCAAGGCGCATGAGCCTGACCATCTTTTAAAAAAAATTTAGGAAAAATATTTTAGACATAAAGAAACTAGAAAAGAGAGTAATTTAATTTTGTTTTGGTGTTGACTGTCCCAGCTTTAAAGCAGTCCTGTGATTTGGAGTTGGCTTTATTTATTAAATATTCTAGATCATTTTAGTTCAATAGGTTGGCATTAAGGACCAGACATTAAGGTAGCCAGTGGTGAAGAGAGTTTCCCTGTCCCCTTTTCCCCCACTCCCCAGGATGTTAGAAATTTGCTAATATGAATCTTAGTTGTTACCAGCCTTCTTGTAGTACATGTTTGTGATCTGAACACCCCAATTTTGAACCCCTTTTCTATGTCTGGGAACTCACCCACATTATTAATTTTGGAGAGTGGCAAAAGTACCTTCAAAATTAAAAGGCTGAAAGTGCCAGCTTTGTCATCATTGCTTTTAGTTCTGGATTTAAGACTTGTGGGGATCTAAATTCAAATTAGGATTCAGTGCCACAATGAGAGGACTAGAGAAGACCTGGGTGAGGGTGGTGGATCTGAAGTGGCAGCAAGAAGAGTCTCCAGAGCAGCATCAATGCCCACAGGGCAGGGCCAGCTTGGCCATGAGGCATTGCTTCTAACATGGAGGCTTTAGTGAGGCTTTTCCCTGCTCTCCAAGAATTCTGTGAGCTACTGCGATCCACACCCTCCTTGTTGAAGTCCTCCTTTCTACAATCCTTTTATGCAGAGGAATCAATTATTTTCAGTGAAGAACCCAGAAAGATGTACCTTCTTTGAGCCATAAAGAATAAAGAATTCATAGTTATAAAGAATGTCATTAGCAATGAAAGGAAAATTGAAGGGAAAGATGTTATACAGAGAAAATAGTGGAGGCAAGACAAGAGAAGGACCAGACGGGACAATCTGGTCCTTAGAGGACCTGAAATGAACTCAAAGTTGGAAGTTTCCTTTCTCTGAATAACTAATCCCTATTTATTTTTCTTTTTGGGTCATACCGGTGACGGTCAAACCAGGGGTTTCTCCTGGTTCTTTGCTCAGGAATTACTCCTGCAGTGCTTGGGGGACCATATTGAATGCTGGGGATTGAACCTGGGTCGGTCGCTTGCAAGGCAAATGCCCTCCCGCTGTGCTATAGCTCTGGCTCCTTAATCCCGCTTCTGATTGAGCCAGTATGAAGTGGGTTTCTATCACTTGCAATACAGCATTTTGGTAAATGGATGAAAGCCAATTAATAGTATGTAACGGGAGTCATAATAATACTGCTTTGACTCAGTCATAACTTCTCATTCCTTGGAGAGAATTTAAAAGGTTGAAAAGCAAATCCAAAAGAATGGATGGGATTGGACCACTGATTGCCTAAGTGAGTGATTTTGAGATGACAACATCCAGGATGTCCTTTTGATTTCATGTGCCTACCTTTTAATTGATCAATCAAACAGTTAATTAATTAATTAAATTCAACACTCATTCCTCCACCCCTTTTGTCTCTTTTTCTTTTTTGGGTCACACCCGGCAATGCTCAGGGGTTATTCCTGGCTCTATACTCAGGAACTACTCCTGGCCGTGCTCGGGGACCACATGGGATGCTGGGATCGAACCCAGTTGGCCCGTGTGCAAGGCAAATTCCCTACACGCTGTGCTATCGCTCCAGCCCCTGTGCCTACCTTTTGAAAGGTGTTTTACAGATGAATGAACAAAAGAAAACAAAAGCAAACTCTTAAATGACAAGAAGAAAGTAGTGGGTACTAGAAGAGAAGGACAAAGGGGTTGAGTAAATTGAGTTAAAAGGGGCCAATTGTGCTATGAGGGGTAGAAATCAGCCTTCTGGTAAGGAGTGTGATGTTGCTCATACTGAGTTGTACAATTGCACTGGAAACCTACATGATGTTACTTTAATGAAAAAATAACAATAAAGAAAAAATATATAAAGAGAAAAAAAATATAAGGTGCTTTCATTGCTGCCTTAGTTCTAGTCCATGCCTCTGCTAAGTTTGTTGCTTGTCCTTTCCTAGATCAGGCTTTGGAAACCACCTTTGGGGGCCTAAAATTTGCATAAACTCTGAATCTGTGCAAATGCCAACTTCCTTCTCAGCTCAAATTGCAGTTCCATCTCAGAGGTCTAAAAATGCTTTAACAGTCTATTTTGCAAAACACCACATATGATCAGAATGAGTTTGTGTTTCTAGCAGGATTCTTTATGCTGAGATCTAGTTTGAAGCCTTTAACACAAAGAAAGAAGTGAATGAATTACAATGACCTAGTCATGATGCAAGATGGTTTGGTGGAAAGCTAAGTGCTCAGGCTGGGAGAAGAAATACTGTGGAGTTTGTTCCTTGCACCCTGACCCTCACAATGGTGAAAAGGCCAATCTTCTCACCAAGCAAAGATTCTACATTTGTCACAGTGAGGAGGGCCAGATATATATATATATATATATATATATATATATATATATATATATATATATATATATATATATATACATATACATATATCTCTATGTTGTTGTTGTTGTTTTTGATCTTTTTTTCTGCTTTCTGGGTCGCACACACTGTGATGCTCAGGGTTACTTCTGGCTCTTCACTCAGGAACTACTCCTGGCGGTGCTCAGGGGACCATATGGGATGCTGGGGATCAAACCTGGGTCAGCCATGTGCAAGGCAAAGGCCCTACCCATGTACTTACTGTCACTCTGACCCCCTTTTAAAAACAATTCTTTTCAGTTCTTGGTGCCTGCATTTTAAAATCCCTTATAAGGTGGCATTTTAAAAGAAAGCTAGGTTTAAGATGGCCTTCATGGAATAATACCCGACCAAGTCAGACAATCATAGAAAGAAGCTGGTTTGGAAGAGCTTCCATTTGGAGAGTTTGGAACCCACTCCCAAAGTCAGGAATCTCAGGGTCCCTAATTCAATCCCCATTAGAGGTCCTGGGGAGCAGGTGAGTTGAAGCTGGGACAACTTAGTGAGTCAGCCTTTCAAGGTTTCTTTTCATTTTGAGCGCTCCCATTTGAAGTAGGTGTTAGGAACTGATTGAAGAGGAAACCAAGGTTAGTACAGGCAGCAAGTGAGAAGAGTTGGGATTCAAACAGGTTTTGCTTGATTTTCACTCCTCTGATCAACACTTGTGAGGTGGATATTGAGAGAGGGTGTTATGAAGTCGACCCCACCTTTGGTTTGACTTTTGATTTTTTTTGTTTTGTAGTGCTCAGGGCTAATGCCTGTCTCCTCAGAGATCATTCCTGGTGGGACTAAGAGCACCATGCGAGGCAAGTGCCCTATTTCTGTACTATTGCTCCAGCAATAGACACCCATGAGCATTCGTCATCCTCAAATGCAGTTTGCCCCTTGCTCTTGAGCAAGTTCATCTTTCTCAGCCTTAATGTCCCTCCCTATACAGGGGATCAAAGTATTAGCACCTGCCTCACACAGCTTGCAAAAGATAAATTAAAGTGCTTATCATGGGTTTTCAATTAGTTTAATGGGATCTAACAGGTCCCATTTGCATGCCAAATTACAAGTTCTACGGCATCAATCTTCAAACTTGCTGTCAAATATGTCCTCTCCCACACTGATACCTTCTTTGGCCACACCACCCCAAATCAGAGTTGATCTTGTTCCCCAAATTTCATTTACCACAGATCCCAAATACATACTAAACTGGAAATCAGGTCAGAAAATTTCCCTGCTTGAATCTTTCTCATGATACTGAGGTTGGCTCATAGTTCCTCACCGCATCTTCCTCTACAGCCCTTTTTCTCACCACTCAGTCCTTATCCCCTCAGTCAGATGGAAGGTCTTCGGCGGTCCCTCTAACCCACCCATTTCTCTCTACCCTGTGGAACAGGTCCCGGATAGTCCCCCAGCCAGAAATTCAATTTTTTTTTCTTTTTTTTCTTCTTTTGCTTTTTGGGTGATACCCGGCGATGCTCAGGGGTTTCTCCTGGCTGTGGACTCAGGAATTACTCCTGGCGGTGCTCGGGGGACCATATGGGATGCTGGGGATGGAACCCGGGCCAGTATGGGCCGGCTGCATGCAAGGCAAGCGCTCTACCCGCTGGACTATCGCTCCAGCCCAGGAATTCAATTTTCAATCTAGGAAAAAGCATCCTTCCTCTCATCCTTTTGGGCATTAGCATAAATTCCTCTTTTTGTTTGGTCTTCCTTTGACTACCCAGAGCTAGATCTTCCTTTGTATCCTCTACTTCACTTCCTTGAGTATACTTTGTTTATACAGCAGACACAACACAATTTGAGATGTTTTGGATGCATGTGTGATGTTGTTGGTGCTTCACCCAAATCTGTCATATCGCTTTCCTCTCTCTGCCCTGTCTAGTTTCCCCCTTCCACAGTCCATATGTGTATTTTGTTGCAAGCCTTCCCTCAATTTTTAGAATTTCTACTTTGTCAAGGGGACATCTCTTAACCAATGATAAGCAGGTAAAAGGCTATTAATGGCCATTATCTCTCACTTTTGAGCTAGAATAATTTTTAAGTAAATTAATGAATTAATTTTAATTTTTTTACACCAATCCCAACACCAGTGTGACCTTCCTTCCCTAGTCTCCCACTCACCCCTGCCAGACCTGTTCCCCAGCAGACACAAAATAATTCATTTTTATATTGCTTCTAACAACTAAATAGCTCATAGAATTTTCAAAACATATTTCAGTGAAAGAAAATTTGCGAAAATTGTTACATCTCTCCATGGGGTCATAAAGTCTTTGTCTGAGGGTTTCCTAGCTGCTTGTTGTTAGTTGAGCCTTCTGTGTTACTGTCTTTTTATTGAGCTTAGTTGGGCTGAATGCTACTTTTCCACTGAATTTGGTGTGCTCCTACTGAGTATTGTGGAATTTGGAAGTGTCACACAGCTGCACAATCCAGAAACTCCAGGGTCTGTAGAACTGGGCTATATGGCGTATGCGGGTTTGGCTTCTGAGGCTTTGGAAGTTCTAAGGGGTGGGGGAGACTGCCTATCCCCACTCTGAAAAGTCTGAAAACCACCTGAAATTGTTATCAGTTTGGCATCTCTACAGAGATTAATCATGCAAAAGTAAAGTTGGGCTGTTGGCAAGGCGGTGGCTGTGGTGGGTGGGTATAGCTGCTGGGACTTAACAGCGTTCTGCCAAGTTTTATACCATTAAGTTCAAGGTTTTGTTTGTTTTTACTGATTTCTAGAGTTTTGCTGAAGGATTAAGCTTCAGTTGCCCACTAAGGTAAGTGGTTTCATAACATACCTTTTCTAGTCACTGTCCCTTCTATGCCCACTGTCACCATTTCTCTGCCAACGTCCCTCTATTTCCTGTGGAATCTAAGATCACACTACCATCACGTTGGATATGGTTTTGGGTACTCAGCTAAGACCATGAAGCTTTATGTTCCTTCAATCTATCCTAGTATGTGCTGTAGGTCTAACTTATTCATGGTTCTCTCCTAGCGCCCAGTATGCTAGGCAGTGAACATTCTATAACTATTTATGTAATGCATAACTATTAGGTTTTATTTATGCAATGCTTAATTTTCTCCTTTTGTTGAATTTGATTTAGACCAGCAGCCTACCATGCACTCACAGAATGCTGCACAAGCTCCCCAAATTTAGAGAAAATAAATACTACATAGTCTTTAGCACTCTCAAGAGTTTCATTCTTCATGATAATTTTGATTCAGCCAAATTTGTTAAGGCTTAGAAGGAGAGAGCCTGTGTGTGCTCATTCTCAGGGCTGTGGCAGTTCTTCCTGAAACCACCTGAAATTCCAGTGTGGAGCTACCTCAGAGATCTTTTGTGGGGCAAAACCCTGTTCTGTTTATTTTAGGGTGGTTTAAACAGAAAGCAACTTGTACTGTGCTGGGTGGAACTAGTCTGATATCTATGCAGAGGGAACAATAATACTACCAAATAAATACTACCAAATAAAGCCCAAACCATTGACTTATTTTAAGTGCTTTATCAGCCAGCCCTTGAGTGTTTGCCATAGGTTACCTCGTTTAATTCCAATGTTATACAAGTTAGGTCAAACACAACTCCATTCTCAGCTGAAGAGACCTGGCTCATGGAGGGCAAATGACTCTCTTAAGATCATACAGCTGATTAGCAAGAGCACAAGGATGTGTAGAAGTGAGCTCTTAGACTTTAAACGTTCTGCTCTGACTCCCCTATCTTGCCCACCCATCCCCCTACACCCAGTTTTGGACAACTTACAAAAAACTGAACAGGTGAACTGAGTACTTCAGTCTGAAGAAAATAAGGTTGGAATAAGCTTTGGAATGCTTGGTTTGTATGGCATAAACCAGGCATTATCACTTTGGGAAATCAAAGAGATAATGGAATTAAACAAACAAACAAACAAACAAAATTCTGATTGATAGGCCTGGGAGACTATTTCGAAGTCTCTTTCAGGCATGAGATGTTAGAGTACCAAAGAATGAGAAGAGGGGCCAGAGCAAGAGTACAGTGGGGAGGGCATTTGCCTTGCATGCCGCTGAGCTGAGTTCGACACCAGGCATTCTATATGGTTCCCCAAGCACCACCAGGAGTAATTCCTGAGTGCAGAGCCAGGAGTAACCCCTGAGAATTGCTGGGTATGGCCCCCTCCCAGCCAAAAAAAAGCAATGAGAAGATTCTTATCACAGCTCTTGCATATGTGGTTTGTTTTATGTAGTTCTGGAGTGACAAGAGTTTACACAGGTCACAGGACAAAAGAGATTTACCCATGCCCTGCTAATGAGCAGACAATTAAGTGCTATGCATGCACTTCATGTGCAATGGGTTTGTGCTGCTGAATGAGCCAGCAGGACATGTGGGTACACTTCAAGCTTGAAGTCAATCTACTCAGGTCACTTTGGGCAAGCTAATAGGTCCTCCAAAGCCTGTTTCCTCACCTACAAAACAGTGCTGCTTTGTGGATTAAATAAGAGCTTGCAGCTAAGCATTTAGCATAGGTTCTTGGAGATTGTAAGGACTTTAAAATAGCTGTTATTTGAGGATTGGAGAGTTTAAACAGGAATTAAGCTTGCTTTGCAATCTGCTGACCCCGCACACTGCTAGGGGTCACGCCTGAACACAGAGCCAGAAACAACCCCTGAGCACCGCTAGCTATGCCTTCACCCCAAATCAGCTATCTTTTTCTGAAAATCCTTACATTTTCATTTTATTTATTTCTTACCTGGCAGTGCAAAAAATTAAACCCAAGACCTCACATATGCTCTGTTACTTAGATCCACATCTCAGGCATGCATTTATATTTTATTTTTAAAAGTAAATTTTGGGATAGAGAACTTGGGCTCCTGGCACCACATATGGTCCCTGGAGTAAGTCCAGAGCACCGTCGGGTGTGGCTTCAACCCCTTACCTTCCCTGCCTCCCAATGCACATATTCCTCCATCAATGTATACTGTCAAAATGAGGAGAGAAAAATTTGAATCTGAAGTTCTGGGATCCTGAGACTTAAAAACGCTGGGGTTTCCATCATGCTAGTTATCACAAACACTTATTAAGCATGCAGATACATTTCATGTCACCTGGCTGGTTCTTAGCTAAGACAGGATTAAGAGGCTGACTTTCCTGAATTTCAGGATCTATTTCCCCCCCACTAATGGACCATTTTGCCTACCCAGATCACAGGTTTCTCAAAGGAACGAAGCATAAATATTTTGCTTGGACTCTCACTGTTTACATTTCAGGAAGAACAGCCCAGCAATTGCTCAGAGCTGGTTATATCTCCTGATAACATGCCTCCCAAGTACTTTTCCTTTGCATCCTTGGTCCCTCATATCACTTTCCTCTTTTTCTTCATCTTTGTCCTGGTACATGTTGTGTAAATCTCTGCTTTCTCTCTCCTTCTCCTTCCTTGCCCTCCTCCTTTCTCTGGTTTCACATCAATCCCTTCCCCCATCTCCTCTATTTATCTAGAATAATTCTACTGCATAAATCTTTACATTTCTGACCAAGTGGCACTCAGTTAAGACATGTCTCAATAGGGCAGGAAAAACAGTACAGAGATCAAAGCATATGCCTTGTATGTGACTGGTACCACATATCCATCAGGTGCTATCGGGTGCAGCCCTAAAGGTTCCTGAGCACCGCTGGGTGAATTCCTGGTACCCTGCTAAGTACCTAGCATATACCGTGATAATTCTTGCACTGGCCAAGGAGCACCACATTCTCAGACCCTCTCAGTTGAACTGCCAGTCTGGTTGCCTGAGAAATGTTGGGAGGGACCCCCAGACTTTCTGGGAGAACCCCTTTAAAAACTACCCTGCAGTATATCACCAACACAAAGTTTGAATGGTGACCGATTACATCATGTTTAGGAAGCTTAAGAAACAGGTGTTGGTGGTGTCAACAGGAAGCCAGCAGCAAAGGCACATAGCACCAGCTCCCCAGTTCCACGGAAACACCATGCTTATAGTAGCTACCCATGATATCTGTTTAAATGCTCGGCGCTTAGATATGGGTAGATCTTCTTCCCTACCCTGGCACTGCCACTTGCTCACAAAGTCTTTGTCTAAGTGAGACAATACTGCAGCCTTCCAAGGCTAAATGGAAGGAGACACGGAACTCGCTTCCTCAGTCCACTGCTGGCGTGCGTGTGTGTGATACTGGGCCCGAGTTACGAAGGTGCTGAATAATGACTATTCATTGCCTCTGTAGCTTCTCCCTCTGGGTTTTCCCCCTCCCTGTCCAAGCAATTAGGACAAACGTTCATCACAAAGTTTGCTCGAGCCAAAGCTCTAGCTAGGCCTTGGGATAGCAACTGGAAGGGAGAAGTTAAGAAAACTCAAACAGATTTTAATCACCAAGTTTTATTATTTGGGGGCGGGCAGGGTAGCATTTCCAACACTTCAGAAAGCAACCTTTACCGAAGAAAGGAGACATGTACAAAGGCACACTCTTCTACACCAAGCAAGTAAAAGGGAGAAAGGGGAAATGCTCGTTCAATTACAAATATGGACTCCTTGTAAATTCAGGAGGAAGAGATCCATGCATTTCCTTCAGTCTGCAATTCCCCCTCTAATTTCCCTGCAAGCACTCAAGGTGCTTGGGTTGCTTTCTCCATGGGAATTCACCTCTCTAAGGAGGCACTTGTGACCCTCGCTGCCTCTGCTGTTTCCCCTGAGAGCCTGGTTTCTCCTCCCTGCCGAGTAAGCAAAAACTCCAGGTGAGATTTCTTGTAGCCTTGACTTCCTCATAGCCAGGTACCTTGTTACTATCCCATCAGATCCCCTCCCTAGCTCAGCTCTGCTGAGTTCTATTCCTACTCAGGCCCACTGATTCTGTGGCATTGCCTTGGTAACCAATTAAAATACCTCCCCTATGTGCTGCAAGATCATTCTTAATTCTGCAAAACCAGGGCAACCTGCTCAGAGGCTGTGACGTGTGTTTCTCTAGCTGGCTCCTTTCTGGTTCAGCGTCTTTTTTTTTTTAATCTCCCAATTACCTCTGAATTCCCTGCAAGCACCTACATGCCATTCTGAACACACCTGGTCAGAAGTCAAGAAACACCCTTGTCAACAAGGCAGGGGCTGAATGGGATCCTGGGGACGAAATGGTTCGTAATTCTATCTGAGAGCCTTCGGGAGCAACTACCAGGAGCTCCTCTGATCCTGGGGCTGCAGAATCTAAATGCAGTTTCTTGTACTATGGTGCAGATTATGCATTTGATGCAGCTGCATCTCCTAGCAAGTCAGTTGCAATGCAGGTATTGAGCTGGGTATGGGGAAGGAGCCACACCCTTAACCCCCAGAGAGACCTACGTGCTGGAATACAGCACAAAAGAGAACTGAGCAAACAACACCTAGAGGCTGATAGGAGTTGGTGCCAGAGGGGGCCCCAGGTTTCTGGAACCCTGAGGGAGGAACCTCTAAAAGGTTTGGAATTTGAGAATTGACTTTCCCGAGGGGTTCAGCATCATGCGGTTCAGTTTTATATTAGATAGACCATTTTCTTCTTGCCTTCTCTCTTCTCTTCCTTCTAACTTCCTAATTGAGCTCTTATGGTTCACAACGCTATTATGGTTTCTCATGCACATAATTCCAACACCACACCTATTGCTAGAGTTCCCCTCCCTCTCCTGAAGACCACTTCTGGCCTTTACTAATGTGTGAAGTTTGCTGGTGGTCTCAGCTTTTGGGCTTTGCTAAAGGGAAACCTTGAAAAGTACGGGGGAGTATTTGACATGTTCTTCCTATTTCTGGGTCAACGTGTTCTCCTTAGTCTCTTGGGGAGGATACGTGTGAAGGATCCAGGTTCTCTCTATGCTTCTCTTGGCTGTATTTGTGCCTGCAGAGGGGGCTGAGAGGTGCGTTTAGTGTAAGGCATGCTCATGCTTCTCTGGTCTTTAGAAGCTTTGCACCGCTCAGCATCATGGGGCCCTGTGAAGGCTGTATGGTTTGCAGACAGACATCCACATTAAAAAAGAAAAGGAGATCTTGGGCCAGGGAGATGGTTCAATGGGCTGAGCACATGCTTTGATGCAAGAGGTTAGATTTGATCCCGAGCACTACCAGAAATAACCACTAAGTACTGAGCAGGGATTAGCCCCTCAATAACCAGCTGAGACATGAAAGACAAAGTCGAGTAGAGGGGCTGGAGTGATAGCAGAGCCAGTAAGGATTCGTATTCAGACCACATATGGCCCCCTGCAGCCAGGCAGGAGTGAGCCCTGAGTGCAGAACCATGAGCAAGCTCTGAACGCCATCGGTATGGTCCCCCAAACCAACCAACCAACTAAACAAAAAATACCCAAATGCAACCTCAGCAACTACCCTAAACCCGTCTATAAAAATAGGATGGCTAAGTTTTAATCTGTAGCTATTTTCTCCCATTGAAAAAAATATGAGCAGTTACTGAGCATAAATGTGCTATTTGTAAAGAAAATAGTGGCACCCATCCAAGTGAGCTGTAGAAAAAGTGAAATGAGGTTCTGTAGGTAAAATTACTTTTCTCAACTTGGCTGGTGGGTGTAGGGTGGTGATAATGTACCCCTGAAGCAGATAAACATGGTATTGACCAAATAAAAAAAGCAGAACCTTTGGGACCAGAGATAGTATAGCAGGTAAAGCATTTGTCTTCCACTGGGCTGACCTAGGTTTGGTTCCCCCCCCCCGCCCCCATATAGTCCCCTGAAGTGGCCAGAGTGATCCTTGAGCACAGAGCCATGAGAAAGCCTGAGCATTACTAGGTGTGGTCCAAATTAAAAAAAAAAACAAGAGTAGAATCTTCTAAAAAGGATTTACCCAGTGCCTGACACATAGTAAGCCTTTTTTAAGTTTTAGCAAGACTTTTAAAGATTTATTAACTTATTAACTTAAATTTTATTTTATCTATTTAAAAATTATTTTTTTTTCTATTTTTTATAAATATTTTATTATACCACAATGAGATATACAATTACAAAGATGTTCATGTTTGGGCTTCAGTCATACAGTGTTCCAGCACCCATCCCTCCACCACTGCCCATTTCCCACCACCAATGTCCCCGATTCCCCTCCTCTCCCCCTCTTTTCTCTTTTTCACTTTCTCTCTCTCTCTCTTTCTTCCTTCTCTTACACACTGTGGATTGTAATACATACATTTAGAGGTTATCATTTTTGCCTGTATTTCATGCTGTATTAACTTAAAATTTAGATTTAAGATTTGTTTCATAATTCACATGGTTTCATTTACATAATTTACATAATTTACATGGCTTCATTACAAAAAACCATAAATGCGCACTCTCTATCCCCCTCTCTCTCTCTATCCCTCTCTCTCTCTCTCTCTCTCTCTCTCTGAGCCACTATTGGTCATGTTCAGGGACCATGTGGTACTGGGAATCGAACCTATTGCTCCCAATTTCAAACATGTGCTCGGCCTTTTGAGCTGTCATCTTGGTCAAGACCACAAGCTCTTTGATAGCTAGGATCACATCTGACTATTTTTACTTTTAACCCCAGCAAAAGGTCTTACACAGAAAAGATGTCCTATATTTGTCTGTTACGTGAATGAGACACTGAAAGTCATAATCGCCTACTATGTGTGACCTCTTCAGGCTGAGAACTGTGCAAGAATTTCCATGATTTGACACCAGAGCACTGTTTGCCTCACATCTCTACCCCTGCGAGCCTTATGCAAGGGCAGGAGGGGTAAGCCTATAGGCTGAGGGGCCCGCAGAGCTGCAGCGGCAGCTGACTCCATCTGGCCCAGATGCTGCGCACTTCACAGGTACCACCTCGTTAAATCCTCCCAGTAATCCTCCAGGTAGGCCTGCCACTTGCAGTTTACAGCAAAGAGGCTTGGAGCCACTCTGTAACTGGCCCAGAAGCACACAGCTGGTAGCCACATCTGAGGAGCCTTTGTTCTGAATCACAGCAGTAGCCTGTCCACTTCTCTCCTAGGGAGGCTCGGTCAGAAGCAGGTGAAAACTGGTGTCTGTATTTTGAAAGTGTGATTAAAACGCCTATTTCTTATATTCAGAAAGAAGCTTTGAAAAATGAGTCTGAACTGAGGGAGAAGGACAGACACTGGGTGTTCTCACTCCTATGGAGTATGTAAAGAAACAAAGCAAGGGGATAGAGAAGTCCTTGATCTTTGTCTATAGAACTGAAGTTACAGAGTAGTGTGGGCAGGAGGGGAGAGGAAAGGGAAAAGTGGGCCGGAAATGGGCTCAGCATTGTTGTGGGCTTTCGTGATTTGGTGGTTGTGGGGAACTGTCACTTTGTCATCAAAACCATAAATATCAATGCTATTGTAACCCTGTGACCTCAACTACAATTAAACAGATAATAAAAGAATAGATAAACTTAAAAGAAAAAGCATGAGGGCCGTGGTTATTTAACAGGCACAGAGTCTCAGTATGCAATGACGGAAAAGTTCTAGCGGACCTGGGCATGGCCTAAAGAGTGCCACATGCCTTGTAAGCAGTGGGCCATGAGTTTGATCCATGTTTACTGCTCACATGATCCTGGTGCAGTTTCTGGCTCGACTCTTGGGGTCCCCAGTGACGCCACAGAATGTGTGATCACTGTCCACAAGCACCCAACTAAAGAGGAGTGTAGGCTCTGGGACCAAGTGTGCAAGCACCACGACCAAGTGTGTGTGTGTGTGTGTGTGTGTGTGTGTGTGTGTGTGTGTGTGTGTGTGTGTGTGTGCGTGACCCCCACCCTGTCACCTCAATCATAACAGGGAAGAGAAGGGAAAACTTTTCTGGAATGGATGTTTGTGCAGCAATGCAAACATTCCCAATGCCACTGGCCTATACACCTACCTAGACATATGGGTATAAAACTGTGACATATGGGATGGAGCACGTGCAGCACGTGTGGCCTGTGTGGTCCATGGCCTGCCTAGAATGCCACCTTTCCTTCATAACAGAGGCAGCACAATACAACTCCAAACAAATGGTAAATTCTCTCTAAGCCTCTTCTTTACTGCCACTGGTACCCTGAGCTTACCCCTAAGTGATAATTCATGTGATGGACAGTGTTTCTCCCAAAGCCAAAAAGGCACCTGAAATAAGAGTTTAGCCCCACATAAAAAGGATTTCCCTGTCTTCCCAGCTCATCTGTTCAAGAACTAAGTGGTTTCCGGGCTGGAGAGACAGTACAGCAGGCATGGTGTTGGCCTTGCATTCAATCCCTGAGCACCACCAGGAGTGATTCCTGAGTGCTGAGCCAGGAATAATCTTGGAGCATTGCCAGGTATGGCCCCCAAAACAAAAAGCAAAACAAAATAAAAACCTGGCTCACCATGTTTTCTGGACAGCTCTGGCCATCACCCAAAGGGTTATTTATTAAGAAGATTTCTTTTCTATTCTATCTCAGTCACCCCAAAACTCTCGTGCCTGGTCTGTTCATTTGTTGCAAGTCTCTGGCTAGCCATTAGTTTCTGCGCCATGAGGTGGATCTCCTCAGACAGTGCTGGGATCCTTCATGCATTTATGAAGGGTGTGGGGTGGAGGATTCCATAGGCTGGCTGCTCCGAGCACAGGACTGAGAAAAGGCCAGTAGCTGGTTTAACTTGTGCTGGGAAAGAAAGCGGAGGAAATATCAGATCTGAGATCAACTCAGCTTCAACTTGAGTCCTGAAATGGGTGCCTGGAGCACCCCTTGTTGAGTTTTCAATGATGTGAGCTTTCAAGATGGGGCCTGGCACACAGTGGGAACTTACGCAGCGTGTGTTGCTGCCCTGGCCCTGGCACCCGGAAGCACATGGTGACAGATGTATCTTCCAGGGCTTATCCTTCAGGAGGGCCCGCTGGTATGGCCTGTGAGGGTTCCCATGGCAACCTGATTATCTTCCCAGCAAAGAAGCTCTGCTGGGGGTGTGGAGCCTGAACCTCAGTCACCTGGGAAGCTTCGGCTATACCTGCAGCAGAGACATCTTGTTGGAGTTCATGGTAACTACGGTACTGAGAGAATGCACGGTCTGGGTGACTGGAGAAAGGTTGCCATGCTGCCCTGGGTGGAGGTGTGTGGATGAGGGGCCCGACCTCTTTCATTTGGTTCTTTCTCTGCCTTCTCCACCTTCCATTCATTCCCTTCAAGGTGTCCTTTTCCATCCCTCCCCATCCTGCCTTTCTCCATCCTACCATTTTGTCCCTGGTCATGTCCTTCCTAGCCATAGAGACCCCTGTTGTCCCCTCCAAACTTTCTCTTTATTGGCCAAGCTTCAACTTCCTCACACAAAACCAGCTCACACCTCCAACTTCAAAACCCATTACTTCTTGTGTTTAAGATTCCTTTGTTTTATCAACTTTATCAAGTCACAATTCACTTATCCACAAGGTATGCTTTCAGGACATGGTTTGATGTATACATCATTATGTGAAACTTTGGCATCACCCCCAAAAAATTATAATTTATAGTTTTTCCATTTCTAGAATTTTATATAAATGGAATCAGACAATATGTACTCTTTTTCATATCCTTTACATTTCTAAGAGCATGCATCTCACTGTGAACAACTATCATGGTAGTATTTTTTTTCCCTGAAGAGACATAACCAACTACATAATGCATCTTTTAATGGCAAATATATATAGATCATGGATTAAAAATACATAGATAGATACAGAAATACTGACCAGTTGCTAAAGCTGGTAAAGCAGTTAGCACCAGGAAGGTGAGAAATTTTACTGCGTAGGTTCCTTGGTGACTATATGTGGATACTGGTGGGAGCTAAAATTAATTCTACAGAAGGTGGGAATAGCGAGTTTCACAGAATTTTCTAAAAAATACCTTTTAATGGTAAGAACTTGCCTAAATCTCTTCTTAGAATGAGTCAATAGCCTCTAAATATAAAACATATAGTTTTGGAGGCCTGGCTTTCTCTACATTGGTCTGAGGTAGCATTTTTCAAACATTTATTCCATGGCAATTAATATTCACAGTGCTTATGAAAGGGGATGGGGTGGAGATGCATGATCATAGAAATTTGGAAAATGTTTTCTTGTCATCTACCACCTAAATACTCACCACAGAGTAAATAGTAAAAGTCCTGAAAAGTACTGCAGGAAAGCATCGAGGAAAAGTATTGAGGGAAAAAAAATATTTAGATTGACCTCAAGGCGGCCTCACACATGAGCTGTGGGTTCTTCTGTCATCCACAGTCTGGGCTCTCTAGATCTGTTTTAATCTGCTTTGTTGGAACATTACAGAATACTGACTAAGGGTTTGCAGAATATACATATGGAAAGTGAGCTAGCGTAAAAAGTGAGAACTTGCTTGCCATGCAACTTGAGAAAGAAAGAAAAGAAAGAAAGAAGAAAGAAAGAAAGAAAGAAAGAAAAAGAAAGAAAGGAAAGAAAGAAAAGAAAGAAAGAAAGAAAGAAAGAAAGAAAGAAAGAAAAGAAAAGAAAGAAAGAAAGAAAGAAAGAAGGAAGGAAGGAAGGAAGGAAGGAAGGAAGGAAGGAGGAAGGAAGGAAGGAAGGAAGGAAGGAAGGAAGGAAAGAAAGAAAGAAAGAAAGAAAGAAAGAAAGAAAGAAAGAAAGAAAGAAAGAAAGAAAGAAAGAAGAAAGAAAGAAAGGAAAGAAAGAAAGAAAGAGAGAGAAAGAAAGAAAGAAAGAAAGAAAGAAAGAAAGAAAGAAAGAAGGAAAGAAAGAAAGAAAGAAAGAAAGAAGAAAGAAAGAAAGAAAGAAAGAAAGAAAGAAAGAAAGAAAGAAAGAAAGAAAGAAAGAAAGAAAGAAAGAAAGAAAGAAAGAAAGAAAGAAAGAAAGAAAGAAAAAGAAAGAAAGAAAGAGAAATCGAGGAGAGCAGAATTTGAGCGCTTTCTGCTGTGCCCAAAGCATGACATGGCATCTGGACTGGAGGAATAAGTGAGCGCTTGAACCAGTGCTGGGAATGCGGCCAGTACTCTAGAGAAGGCACCTATGGGCAAGCAACCTGGGCCCAGGCTCTCTCCATACAGGATATGCTGCTGTATGCACCCACTATGTGCCTAAGCACCATTTTTAACTAGCCAGAAAACAGAAACTGGAAACCAAGGGAATTTTTACAACTCTGTAGAGCTCACCTGGGGGTGATTTAGATCACTTAAATGATGGCAAAGCACTTCTCTAGGGGAGCATTGATGCAAGGCACAGAGATGAAAGGAAACCAAAGCAGGCAGAGAGGGAGGGGAGCGCAGGAGCTCTTCCCTTCGTATACTTGTACACATTGTATACAAGACATAAACATATAGAGCTATAACTATATAAATGTGTATTCATAGAAATTCATATATAATTCAATGAATTTTAACTCTCAAGCAGATTTAACACCACCACGATCAGTTTGCAAGGCAATTCCTCTATACTTCCTCATGCTACCACTTTATGGTCTCATCCTCTTCTAACCCATAACTCTTGTAACACTGAAAACCACTATTTTCCTACATTCTGCTTTTTTGCTTTTTGAGCTCTCCCTTACCCTTTGTCATTCCCTTTGCTTAGTGGAGATCTCTGTGCACTGGTGTGTGGACTGGCAAAGGATGGCAGATAGAATGCAGCAGATGTTCTGTTTTGCTCTTGACTTCTGTGGCTAATATGTATTGCATGTGATGCATGAGGCACTTATGCTAAACTTTTATTTTATTTATTTTTTTTTCTTTTTGGGTCACACCCGGCAATGCTCAGGGGTTTCTCCTGGCTCTGCACTCAGGAATTACTCCTGGCAGTGCTCGGGGACCATATGGGATGCCGGGGATCGAACCCAGGCCGGCATGAGCCGGCCGCAAGGCAAACGCCTTACCCGCTGGGCTATCGCTCTGGCCCTTATGCTAAACTTTTTAGCATGCATTATCTAATTCAAATCTCTCAATGGCCTTATGACATATGTATGCTATTACTATGCCATTACTAGCTCCATTATGTGACTATGGAAACTTGGGGCCAGCGAGGTTAAGTGACTAACTTAAGGTCACATCGCTAATGAATCCCAATTCAAACCTGGTTCCACTGCCCAAAATCCTTGAACACAAGAATCAGTGAGAAAAGGGAGAGGTTTGTAACTAGAAAGAAGGCTCATTGGGAGGGATTGGGGCATAGATAATTTGGGGTATGTGGTGTTTATTTTTTTAAAAAATTGCTTTCTGGGTCACACCCAGCAATGCTCAGCGATACTTCTGGCTCTGCACACAGGAATTACCCCTGGCAGTGCTTGGGGGACCATATGGTATGCACCCTATTTTGGCTGCATGCAAGGCAAATGCCCTACCCGCTGGACTATTGCTCTGGGCCCTTTAAAATATTTTTTAATTGAACTAATATTAGTTTACAATTATATATCTCAGGTATATATAGCATTATAGTCGTACATCTGTGAATATATATCATCACAGAAGAACCTAGTTCTTATCTATAATTATACTTTTGACCCCTTGACCTACTTGCCACCCTCAAGCCACTTCCCCATATATGAGATTGTTTTTGTTTGTCTTGTTTGGGTGGTTACTTTATATTCCACACATGATCAAAACTATGTTATTTCTTTGTCCATTTGAGTTTATTTAATTTAGCAATAAACCCTGTAGGTTCACCCACGCTCTATTAATTTTATTTTTTTTGCTTTTTGGGTCACACCCAGCATTATTCAGGGGTTACTCCTGGCTCTGCACTCAGAATCACTCCTGACAATGCTCGGGGGACATATGGGATCCCCAGGCTCCGAGGCATCAAGGCAAAAGCTCTACCCGCTGTGCTATGGCTCCAGCCCACACCCTTGCTCTCTAAATGACAAAATCTCATTTTGCCTCCCTCCCTCCCTCCCTCCCTCCCTCCTCCCTCCCTCCCTTCCTCCCTTCCTCCCTCCCTTCCTCCCTCCCTTCCTTCCTTCCTTCCTTCCTTCCTTCCTTCCTTCCTTCCTTCCTTCCTTCCTTCCTTCCTTCCTTCCTTCCTTCCTTCCTTCCTTCCTTCCTTCCCTTTATGGCCACACTCAGCAGTGCCCAGGGCTTACTCCTGACTGCACTCAGGAATTACTCCTGGCAAGGCTCAGGGAACCAGTATTTCAGTTCTGGGGATCAAACCCAGGTTAACTGGTAACAAGACCAGCCCCTTTAACTTACTGTACTGTCTTTCAACACTTGTTTATTTTTTTGTTGTTGGATTATATAAGCTTTTTAGCCATTTCAAATGTTAATCCTTTATCAATAATGATTTACAAATCCCCTCTCATTCAAAAAACTGTCTTTTTTGTTCTTGCGATGTTTTGTTTTCCTTGAAGGTTTTTGGTTTGAATTGTCCCATTTGTTTATTGTTTTGCTTCTGTTTCTCTTATTGAGCTGTGTGTGTTTAAAAAGAATTTATAAATGTGTGTGAATCTGGAGAACCACCTGGTTCCTACTGCAACGTCTTTTTCCTGCCACATGTAGTCCTTGCTGACCTAAGAGGCACCTGCTGGTTATTTTCAGAGACTTGAAATGGCCTTTATCCTTTGAAAATTTGGCAAAATCCACTTTCTGAGGAAGCACCATTCTTCTGAGGACACAGCAAGAGAGGCCCAAGAGAGGAACTGGATACCTCCTGGCTTCTCCACTCCCTCCTGTACCTTCTGCCCTCACCCCCTCTCCTTCTTCCCTCACCCCTACAAAGCCACTGAAAACATTGTTAGGCCACAGCCATCTGCCCTATGGCTGGAGGTGGCAGGTGCGTTCCTGCTGAGATGGGGCACATGGGACAGGAATGTATGTGGTTGGCATAATGCTTCACAAAGGGAGGAAGTCCTGCCCTGTAAGAACAGAGCATTAGCATTTGTGTTAAACAGAGAGTGCAAGGTAGGGGGAAAGGAAAGACACAAGTTTATGAACTGGGATGTTGGGAAAGTTGACTAGGTTCTTGGCTTGCTTGGGCTATCTTTCGAACTTGCATTTGAAGAAGGGCAATCCACTAGTCAATTTTCTCCTAGAATCAACTCCCAGGTCCTAAAGGGTCTGGAATGGAGTTGAGAAGACTATTAAGTTGAATCATCACCACAAGTCTTTTGAAAACAAACAAAACAAACCAGAAGCAGGGTTACCGTGGACCCTCTCTGGCTGATACTCTATTAAGTAGGGGGTGAAAGAGGACATCTAATTTAGAGCAGAAAGTGTTGAGTCACTTCAGTAACAATAACAGCTAACATTTATTGAGCACTTAGTATAAGCCAGTCCTGGTGCTGAGAGCTAATTGACCTGAATCATCTCATTTATTTCTCACAACAACCTTCGGGGTTGGTACACTATTATGTCCAATTTGAAGATGAGGGAATTGCAGGCCCTGGGGTTTAGGTGACTCACTAGAAGTACAACATGATGGAAGAGGGCAGACTTAGGATGGAAATGCTGACATTTCTCAAACCAAAATGTGCGCATTTTTAACTGCACTGATTTACTGCTGGTTGGATTTGAGAAAAGTGAGGAAAGTGTAACAAAGCAGAGAGGCAGAAAGATCAACTATTGGGGAGCCCTTCAACTTGGTGAGCCTGCCACATGTCCTTGGTTTGACTGCAGAAACGAAAGGAAAAAGGGCACAGTCAAGGGCTCTCCAAAAGCTTTTCTCTTACCTGTTGGCTGGAAAACATTGTGTGCTGTAGAAACAAGGACCATTTCTCAAGTTCTCTTTCTACATAAGCTACTGGAAGGATTTGAAACATGTAGGCATAATGGACTACTTTTTCTGTCTGGGGCTGACACCATGAAGAGTGACTGTTCATTCCACCTTAATATACTGGCTGGCACAAGAAACATCGGGTCTTTTTGAGCCAGCAGACAGATCCCAATAAGCTTGTTTTTCAGACAGGCCTAGGTAAGCAGAAGTGACTTCGGCTGTAGAAACCTCAGAGTCAGGAAGTGAAATGAAGTGTTTCAGAGTGTCGGGTTGAAATGGAGCCTTCTGGAGAAGGAGCTTTATAGAATAGCACCTGTGACACTAGTTATTTATGTCTTCTGAGAGGAGTACTTTATACTTAGCATCATCCTGGTCTGGACTCATCAGAGAATCTAGTTCAATAATAATACCTGTTACACATTCCCAGAGGGGCTATCACGCTTCTGTGTTTTTTAGAATGCCTCATGTATGGCAGGACACAATAAAAAGTCAATAATAATGTTTACTATGACAATGATCTTCCAAATGCCTTTCATCTAAGGATCTCCTGATGTTGGCAAACACTAATTAGCTAAGCCTCACAATGCCTCTCTGTTTTTATAGTACCTTTTCCCATTTTACAGAATTTTAAATTGAGACCTAGCAGAGTTAAGTGACTTGCTCAAAGTCCAGGCACCATGCTCAAAGTCGTACATTAACAATGACAATGCCACCTTGCATTTACAGGGCACACTTTTCTATGTAAAGTGCTTTTTACACTTTTGCAAGTAGAATTCTCAGATTCTGGTGGAGGAAGGTGGGTAGCAAGGAGAAGAATGAGGGAATGACAGATGCATTGATAGTTAGGAATGGGTTAGTCCATCTGGGAAGGATTTGATACATGTAGGCATAATGTATCAAACTGCAACAGTGAGGAAAGTGTAACAAAGCGTCCCTTTGTTCCCTGCCATTTGAGACAGGAAATGGAAGAATGATCCATCCACCCATCCATCATCTATCCATCATCCACCCATCCACCCATCCATCCATCCCATCATCCATCCATCCATCCATCCATCCATCCATCCATCCATCCATCCATCCATCCATCCATCGAAGGATGGCTCCAGAAATGAGGGAAGTAGGGACAGTTTGCTGGTGGCTGTGGGCTTTGATTTTGTGCCAACTGTCTTCAATTAACCTTGGCTCTGCCTGGAACCTTGAGCTTGCAACAATGTGGTTATGCGTTTCAGCCTCATGGCAGAACTGTGCCTGCTGCAGCAAGGTCGCCACCCCAGCACTGGCACCATGGCCTGCTGCTACAAGTCCCATGAAAGATTTCTCTGGAAATGCGGCATCTTTCAAAGGAATAGCTCTGATCCCCACCACTCCCTGCAGCAAGATGCCAGGAGGGGCCCAGGAATCCTCTGTGGTTTACGAGCGTGGTAACTGGGTCTTTTTTGTTGTACATGTTCTAAGCAACACAGCCAGACCGAAGAAGATGAAAACATGAACAAAGAGATTTCCAAAGCCATAAAGGACTTGTCACCTCCCAGTGTGACAATACCATCGAATGATAATAAGTAGGCAAGAAATGAATGGTGGGGGATGGGACAGGGGACAGATGGCTGGGTCTGAGGAATTTGAAAAAGCTCTATGGGTAGAATTTTCTAGAAACAAGACGCATTTGAGGAAGTTGGTTTCCCTTTTCCCATTTCACCTTTTTTTTTTTTTTTTTTTTTTTTTTTTTTTTGGGTCACACCCAGCAATGCTCAGGGGTTTCTCCTGACTCTGCACTCAGGAATTACTCCTGGCAGTGTAAGACAAACGCCCTACCCGCTGAACCATCGCTCCAGCCCCCCATTTCACCTTTTTAAAGGTCTGTGGATTCTCTTTGATCAATGTCTGGAACAGATTACGAAGATGGGTCTGTGGGCTCAGGATGTAGTTCAGTGGTAAAGTGAAAATCTTGTATACAGGAGACCTGGGTTTGAGTCCAGGCACCAAATTGTATATTTGTGTATAGGCACCAAATTATAGACTTGTATATCCCAACGTTATTTCAGAGAATATGCCTACATATACACATCTCATCACACCAATAATAGAAAGTGTAACAAAGCAATGCTGGGAATCAAATCCAGGTTCCTACTCATGCAAGGCAAATGTTCTACTGCTGAGCTATATCCTATTTTCCGTTTTGAAGGTTTACATACTAAGTTTGTATGTACATACTAAGTTTGTATGAAGGTTCACACCTTGTACCCTGGGAGCACAAGGTGTTGGGAAAAATTCATTTAGAAAACTGTCATGAATGCCCATTACCCACCCTGTTCTCTCTCTGGGAAGGAGTCTGGGGCTGACCCTCCTGCCCACAGAGAGCCTGGCACTTACACTTTCAGCAGAACCTGTTGCCTTGGCTTTCTAAGGATGGTACGACCCATGGCCTGGCTGTCCTTGGCCACTTTGGCACGCAGACTCCAGGGGTGACAGTGCAAATAACTTCTGACCAGGCCCTCTGAAGTTGCACCCACTTAGTCCAGCCCCTACAGCATTACCAGAGGCTCACTTGGGTGGTCATTGGGTCCTTTTGTGCTTCTATTGCTACTGTTGCGGCCACTCATGTGTCTGTTGTGTGAGGCTTTTCCCCCTTTCATATAGGAAGGCACAGCTGTGGGGCTCCCCACACGTCTGCTGGTGGTCCTGAAGTGGGGCAGCTCCAATCCATCAGTGCTCTCAAGACCTTGCTTCCCTCCCACACAAGCTTTCCAGCAGTACCTTGATGACTTTACTGAATGAGCCCAGTCATAATGGCACTTTCTGACTGGGCATGGGAAGACAAATGGGGTATACAAGTCAAATGAATCCTGACATTTGGAAACTTTGCCAAGCTCTCCAAGCCCTGAGCAGGGGTGGGGGACTTTGTTCTTGTTCTCTTTCCTACCCTCCATCAACGCTCCCTGCTCTGGGGCCACTTTTAGGACAGTAGCGGTGAAAGAGCAGAAAGAATCAGAAGCTTTTCCTCATCCCGCTACTTTCTAGAAGAAGCAGATAGTAACCAGCTGGGCTGCTGTCGCAGCTCTAAGATCTCCCAGAGGGGCTGAGAGAGGATTTCAGTAGGAAAAACGCTTCCTATCACAGCCACTCATCTCCAGGGAACCCTCCGCAGCACTCTTGGAAGGGAAACTAAAAGACAATCCTGTCTAATGGCCAGAATATACAAAAACTCCCAGAGGATACGATAAGAACAAACAAAGTCTTGCTTACCCCATCCATGTGAATTCTGATGTTGGGCACCAGCCGGAAAGGACTGGACGGCAGCCCCCTGGGGTGAGTCCTGCTCTTCCTACCGTCCTGCAGGCTCAGCATCGCGGGCCTGCGGAAGGAGCCTCCTCTCCCGGGGCTCTGACCCGAGTGGACGCCGTCCAGGAGACGCACGAGCAGCAGGTTGGCTGGCAGAGCCTCGATGCTGCAGAACACGGGGTCCTGCACTCGGGGCATCTCAGCTCCTTGTGGGTCTTGAAAATCCTCTGGAGACAGGGTTTGCAGAAGGTGTGCTGGCAAGGGAGCACTTTGGCAGTGACGTCCAGCTTCTCCAAGCACACGGGGCACTCCAGAAGATCCAGTAAGGTCAAATCATCCATTTTTACTTTAGAACTCCAATCTTGACCCTGAGGGGCCCGGTCCACATGGTGGAGGGTCGTGGTGTGGGAGGGGAATGGTGCCCAGGCCCGAGCTGCAGAGTCCAAGCCCGGCAGAATTCGTGCCTGTTTGAAGGAGGAAAGGAGAGAGAAAATACTGTGTCTGCTCTGAGAGTTCTAGCCCACCTACACGAGGCCGTGTCTCATAAGGCAGTTTGCAAGCTCTTGGTTCCCGCACCCAACTTCCAAATGACTCATTCTGATTCAGCACCAGCAGGTAAAGCCTCTCTGTGCTGGAGGAGCATTCAGCAAGGAAGAAGCCAAAAGCAGGGAGACAAACCAGGTCCAGCCCCACTCCTGGCCCCAGTCTCTGTTCTCACATCAAAGCCCCTCAGACAGCATTTCTGCCCTGCTATTTGCTCTTCCCTCTTTCCCGAGGGTTTAGTTGTTCTAGTATCTACCTGACATGCAAACAAGTCCAATTTAGGTAGAAGGTGGATTCACCATACATGTAGATTGACACACATTCCCCTCACCCAGGCTCTTGGCTCGAATTCGATCTAACAAGGGCAAGAAAAATTTCAATTGCAAACTCATTTCCCAACATTGTTTTGCCTCTTCTACAGGCGTGAGGGCACTTTGGGAGCTTCTCCCCTTTTTTCTTCCTCTCTCTCACTTCAGGAGGTTGGTGGGGAGGTTGTGGCCACACCTGGCTGTGCTCAGGGCTTACATTTGGCACTGTGCTTAGGGATCACTCCTGGAGGGGTTCATGGACCATATGAAGGCTGAACTGAGTCAGCTGTTTGAAAGGCAAACACCTTTACCAACTGTCCTATCTCTCTGCACCCCCGCCTCTCCCTTTAAACCTTTTTCTGCCTGTCTTAGCCTCCGAGGCAATATTCCTCCCATAAGAGACAGTCGTGCAGTCTGTTCAGTTTCAAGGGATAGGCATTCGAATTCTGGGTTGAGGTCCCAATCAGCAGAGACCAAGATGCAGCAGCAGATACAGGTGTGTGCGTCTGTGTGGTCCCCAAGTCCCTGCACAGTTTCCTGGGGAGGTCTGAAAAGAAATCTCCAGCTTAGAAAACTCCTGGGAAAGGGCACTGTGACAGCGGAGTGGGAGACTCCCCAGGCTGGGGGTGGGGCGGGGTGGGGCAGAGCGGCAGAGCGGACAAGTCCGGTCCGCGCCAGGAAGGTCTATGGCGCCTGCCTTCCGCAGCCGCCTCTCCAAGGGTGTTATTGCGCTGGGAAGGTGCGTGCCTGCATGTGTGTGTGTGTGAGTGTGAGTGTGAGTGTGTATGTGTGTGTGTGTGTGTGCTCCCGCGCGTGCGTGCGTGAGCGCGGGTGTTGTGTGTGTGTGTGGGGGGGGGGGGAGAAGGGGTTTGAGGGGGGTGTCACTAACCTTGAGCTTATATCCCCAGCTCAGTTGAGCTCAGCGCGCTTCTCTGCTTGCGGCCTCCTCCAACTCGCTCCCTCTTTTCCAAGCTGCTGCGGCTGCGGCGGCTCTGGAGCTTCCTTGGAGCTTTGAAAACTTTCAGCTGGGAGTCTCACTCCTTTCAAGGGATCGCCTTACCCAGCCCAGTTAACGCTTTCACCGCTGGGCGGCCGCGCTCTGCTCCGCGCTGCTCCTTCCTGCCTGGGACTTAATTCTGGGAAAAGGCTCCAAAGGGCAAAAGGACTAGTCAGCCCCTAAAGTCAAGGACTTATGAAGTTTCTATTTTTGCCTTTCTCGGTTCCCGGTTTATTCAAGAAGTGGCAGAACGCTCAGTTCTAAACCTGCCTGTCTTTCAAACCTTAATAAGAATTTTCCTAAGAGTGCAAACAGCACTCTTATCCACAGCACAGACACCGGCCACAAAAATACAAACATACATACATACATACACACACATACACACATACATACATACATACATACATACATACATACAAACAAACAAATATACAGGCAGACAGACACACAGACAGACAGACAAAGTACTTTGCTCCTGAAAAGATCAGAGTCACTTATTGAATTTAGAATTTTGAAAGTAACTTGAGTGATCTCTTTGCTCCATCTCCTAAAATGACAAGCAGTGTCTCCAGTAGTAATTTCCAGACTGGAATTTGAAGGCGCACAGCATGGCTTGCTTTCTTAATTTTCCCCTGCACGTGCTCTGGGATCAGTTCTGGGTGCTTAGAGGATCACTTGGTGCTGGGGTTCAAGTGCAGGATTCCCGCGTGCCAGACATAGGCTCTGTGGCTCCAGAAGGGCTGCTGACAAAGGAGCTGAGCACTCAGGATTCCCACACCTCCTTTCCTATGTGGTCTTTCCATCACCCCAAATAAAACTTCTACTTCCATTGCCTTATGCATAAGGGATATGTTTCTCATTGCTACAAAGGTGTCCCACGAAATTTTTATTTATTTTCAAGTACATTTATTTTACTTTGTATTTTTTTAATTTTAATGTTTTAGTCCTGCCCCTCGAAATGTTGCAGGTGTGGCTGTGGTGCCCAGTTTCGATGGCATGTGACTGAGAGGAGACAGGCTTGTCTACACCCAGGGCTCTGCCCCGTGGGCCCTGGATGGTTGATGGTCTGACATAGAAAAGACTGGCCCCCTGGGATGAACCCAGAGCCATGACGGAGCCTGGCAAGCTACCCGTGGTGTATTCAATATGCCAAAAACAGTAACAATAATGGACCTTATTACCAGCGAATGAAGACTTTATGGTGCCCGCTCAAGCAAATTGATGAACAACGGGAAGACAAGTGACAATTTTTCAGTGGAATCACTGCAATGTTCCAACACTCACCCTTTCAGCAGTGTGCTTTTCTCACCTCCAATATCCCCAGTTTCCTGATAAAGTTTTTGAAACCTAACAGAATTGCCATTCCCTAAGTTTTCCTCATCTGTGTAAAGCCCTGGTCTAAATACTTTATATTAACAAGGCAGCAACTGAGACCAGTTAGGTAACACAGCACTCTTGCCTGTCCCATGAAGAGGCGGGTGGTCTGGGCGCTGAACCGTACTGCCCCTGGGTGATGCAGCTTTACAAGAACAAGAGATGATGCTGGGAGCTGAGCCTCCAGTGGGACCGCAGAGCCCCAAAATAATCACCAAAAGGACCACTCAGCGTCTTACTCAGCTGTGCCCTGTGAGACCAAGAGATTCTTTGGGGGCAGAAACTGGATATTTCGAGGTTTTCTCAACAGAGGGTGACAATTCTATATTATACTGTAAGCATGTAGCTCTGTCACCCTAGAGCACACTGTGAGATCTGAGAACAAATTTTAGTGGTTTATGTTTTATAAAGTCCTTCCCTATCGGTTCTGAGAAGGCAAACGTGCACAAAGCTCAAAACAGGGCAGAAAGCTCGGGGTCAGGGTGCAGGCCTTAGGTGTGCAAGTACCCTAGTTTGATGCCTCGTTCGGGTATGGTTCCAGGAGCACTGCAGGAAAGACTCCCTGACCCGAACACCCAGGGTCCGACATCACTGCCCCCATGGGTCTGACTGAGAAAGGAAAATTACAACCTAGAAAACTTCCTTAAAATTTAAATTTTGAAAAATTTCGTGATTTAAAGACAATTAATTATTATTTAATTAATTAAATTCATTTGATTTTTTTTAGTCACTGTGAATTACAGAGTTGTTCATGAAGCGAATTTCAGGTATATAATGTTTCAGCCACAATCCCTTCACTGGTGTCCACTTCCCTCAGCCTGTTCCCCAGCTTTTGTCTCCCACCCACTGCCTGCTTCTATGAGAGCCACTATTTTTTTCTTTTCGGGTCACACCCAGTAATGCTCAGGAGTTACTCCTGGCTCTGCAGTCAGGAATTACTACTGGTGGTGCTCAGAGGCCATATGAGATGGAATAAATAAAAACTTCATGTATATTTAATACACAATAAATACAAAATAAATAAAAACTTCATGGGACACCTTTGTAACAATGAGAAACATATTCCTGATACATCGGGCAACGAAAGCAGAAGCCTTAGTTGGGGTGATGCAAAGACCACAGCATCCCTAGCGGGGTAGCTGCTATACTATTGCTCTGGCCCCAGAGTCAGTGTTTTAAAATAACTTTTGGCACTGTGCTTTTCAGTACTGTTACTGCTAGGGTTTCAAGCATAACACTGATCACTTTTCAGCTCCTCCTCCTGACTGGACAGTAGGGGTCTGCCCTAACCCTGCCTCCCCTGTCCCTCCCCCACACCAATGACCATATTCTTACTGAAGACCAATTCTCATGTTCTTTGTTTCCATTGCCTTTGGGCATTTGTTATTCCACCATCATGTTTCTTTAGTTTTTGAGCCACACTTGGTGATGCAGGTTTACTCCTGGCTTTGTACTTAAGAAATTACTCCTGGTGGTGCTTGGGGGACTACACAGGATACCAGGGATCAAATGGGTTGAGCGTGCAAGACAAGTGTCCTCCCTCTGTGCTATATCTCAGACCCCAGTCCACCATTATGTCTCCTTATATCCCGTACATGAGGAGATCATTCTTTTGTTTTTTTTGGGGGTGGTCACACCCGGCAATGCTCAGGGGTTAGTCCTGGCTCTGCACTCAGGTATTACTCCTGGTGGTGCTAAGGGTACCATATGGGATGCCGGGGATCAAACCTGGGTGGGCCGTGTGCAAGGCAAATGTCCTACCCGCTGTGCTATCGCTCGGACCCCATCAGGGAGATCATTCTGTGCCTGTATCTCTCCCTCTAACTTTGCTCTCCAGATCCATCCTACAAACAAGCAAACTGCATGATTTTATCTTTTCTTATGAAAACCGAGAATCTCTGGCAGGGGTCCTAAGGTTTTCTGAGCATCCTCTACTAGAAAAACAAACCAAAAACTAGGGAGATTCATAGGAGGGAAGACAAGTGTCTTCTGAGCACAGACTTGACTTGAACGTGTGTCAGTTTCAGAGACCATTGTCACATCTTATTGTTCGTTTCCCCAAACAGAGGGGGGCTTTGGTACACCAAACCCACATCCCATTATTGTTTCCCTTGATCTTGTCACATCCCATGTCACATCCTTTATTGTCACATCCCATTTATTGTCACATCCCATTTATTGTCACATCCCATTTATTGTTTCCCTTTGATCTTTCCACTATAGACTCTGCTCAGCAGGAGTCCCGTGATGAGGGAAGCACTTTGCTGCCCCCCTCCTCTTTTCCCACTTACAGATCTGAGTTGCCCCTTCTGTGCGCCACCGGACCACCTTCCCCTCCAGCCTTCTTCTTCCTTCCCACACTTTCTTCCTCAAACGCCCTATCCGACTCCTCACACCTGCAGTGGCATGCCCCCAAGCTTGTCGATGGATACCTGCACTCAAAATCAGCACTTTCTGTATGCCAAGTGCCAGAGCTAAGACTTTACTTAGACCACCTCAGTCAGGGAAGGTGCTGTTACCTTCCCAGAGTTACAGCGTTTTTTGAACTCAACTCAGCTTGGCCCAATCAATCCCAGGGCCTGTGCTCCACACCGTGATTTCTTCCCAGGTTATGAAGCTTCAGTCCTACCAGACAGCTTCACCATATAAAACCAAATGTGTCTCTACCATCTGCACCAGTGCCAACCCCAAACACGTAGATGACATCAAAAGCTTGCTTTGTCCTCTGCACACTACCAATCTTTCTGTGTGCCCAGTGGTCTTAGAAAGTTCCAGGTCCTATCAGCCCTGGGCAGACATAAGCTCTGGCTCCACCCCAGGAGGGCAGGCTAGCTCCAATGAGCTACTCTGTTGACAAAACTAACAGTTAAACTCTGTAGAACTAATCTGTGATGGGGTCTATGTGAAGACAAGGTAGAGAAAGTCGACATGGGACCAGAGTCGTTTTTAGCCCTTCTTGAATCACACTCTGTAGGTGGTCCCCAAAACCACCCACATAGGAGGTGCATTTTGGTGGAGACTTGAGGAGAAATTTTCTTTTGAAGTCTTTAAAGAAAGGGGAGATTTTTAAAGCAGGGTTTCATCCTGGCTTTACTCAAAGGCTTCCTTGGCATCAAATCAGATGAACGTCTCCGCCTCAAAAACAAACAAAAGGTGAACTACGTGGACCTTCCCAGACTCTGCAGCCTTAACCCCCTCCTTGCCCTGCCCCCTAGGAACACGTCTGTTGATATTTGCACTGTTAGATGACGATTGCAGACTGTGATTTTTTTTAAAATACTTGTCTGATATTTAAAAACATTTGCTGCTAAAAAGAAGTTTGCTGCTTGAATTTTCAGCAGCAGATCAGGGATCTGCTGAAGACATATTTAAGAAAGAAAAACTTAGCAAATTATATCCTATTGCTCCTCTGTTCAAAAAGCTTCACTTGGCTTCCCTTGACCTTAAACACAAAACCTAGATGGTCTAGTTCCTGCCTGCTTCCTGCCCACTGCTGTCCACTACTCACTCACCTTACTCCTATCCTACTGGCTTCTCTTTTCTCCCCAGAGCTTATCTTCCTCCGTCACAGAGCATCTATTCAAGCGCCTCTTCCTGCAAGATGCCCTCCTGCAAGTTACCCTCCACCTCCTCCTCTGTTTCTATTCACTTTCACTCACCTTAGTTTTCCTCAACTCATCTCTGCAAGTTAGAGCTAAGATGCCATACCCTCAGGAAGCCACTCTGCTCTCGGGACTAGTCATTTTAACATGGGATACTTCTCCTTCACTGTGGGGCTCTGCATGGAATAATTGGGGGGAAACAGCTGAGGTCGAGAATTAGCCTCTGAGACATGGCCCAAGCGGACAAGTGGTAGGTGGCCCCTCCTCTGGCAGGGCCTCCTTGACTTCTAGGCAGCCAGACCTCCTTCCCTTTTCTCGGACAGCAGGCCAGGAGGCTGCAACATTGGGTCATTTTGCCTAGCATGTCAGGGACCATTGGGCAAGCTAATTGTCAGCTATGGAGAACATAAAACCAAAATACCCTGTTTTGATTCTAACCCAAAACACCTTGCTTAACTATTTGTGGACTAGTGCGGAACCCCTCCCCCCCCAACTCTGAATGTATTTTTGCCTTGTCCCTTTCCTTCTGTTAAGGTATATAAACCTAAGCCTGTTTGGAATAAAATGAGTCATCTCTCTGCAGTGGCTCCCAGAGTGCTTGTCTTTTCATAAGGCTCCACGTACTCCCTCTCCCTCAAGGGACTTTCTCCCTTCCTGTCACTGTGCACAGCGGGTGGGATGGAAGGATATCTTTCTCGTTGGTCACTTAGACTCAACGTGTCAGAATGACACGTCACAAAAGTGGTCAATTTGTAATTCAGTACTATGGTCTAAAGAGTTTTTTTTTCCTGTCTATTTCTTCATTGATTGCAAGTGTCAAGAGAGCAAGGTCCTTCCTTGCAGTCAATGGGGGAATGGACAAGAAAGAAATCTTAAGCACTGCTCTACCTTTCGTATCAAATCCAGTCACTGGCTTGTTGATGCTCACTAATTGTTGGGTTGGGTTTATGAATGAATGGAGCAGTGTTCTTAAAATTATGTGCCTGGACAGATATAATGAACTGTTGACAATGTTTAATATTGGACACCTACCTCTTAGGTGCCATTTTTGTTGTTGTTTTGTGTTGGGGCCACACCTGGCAGTGCTTAGGGATTAGTCCTAATTTTGCACTTAGGAACTACACCTGGTGGTGTTCAGGGGACCATATGGGATGCCGGATATTGAACCCCATTCAGCTTCTGTGGAACGGGTATCATTAATGCACTGGGAACCATATGGGATGCTAGATATTGAACCCCGCTTAGCCTCTGTGGAACAGGTACCATTAATGCACTGGTTGTTCATGCTCTAACACACTCTTAGAGTCTTTCTCATTCTCTGTGTCACTCCTCCATCTACTCGATTGTGGTTCTAGATTGATTAACTTAAAGCAAATAAAACTCTCTCAAGCTAAAACTTTGTATCAAGCATTTCTTTCAAGTTTGAAGTTAAATCACAAAGCAAGAGTGCAGACTTTGTTTTTGGAGGGGCAGATGGGTACTGAGAAAATGAGCCACACCTGGATCGCAACTGGCTGGGGATAGAACCCATAGAGACCATGTGCAAGGCAAATGCTTACCCACTGTATTACTGCTCCAGCCCCATCGTAAATTAATCTTTAAGTCTATCAGGGCATGCAAATTCACACCCAGAAGCACTAGCACCTGAGCTTGTGAAGATGCTCTTGGCTATCATTGGTTTCTCGCTGGCTGAGGCCACGCTTTGTACTTCTTAGCTCTCTTTCCTCAGTGTCTACTATAAACTTGTAGATATGTTTTAAATAGTTAGAGATATATAATCTACTTCCATGAGAGCAAATGTGTCCCTCTGGTTGGGCTTTCTATGATACTAGAAAGCCTTTGGAGAGATTTTAGGCAAGAAAAGACAGGAGGAAATCAGGCAAGTTCCCATTAGGGGCAACATGAGGGGAACGCAGAAAGGTGGGAGCTGAGTTGTATGGGTGACTCTGAATTTCTTTGAAAGATGCATGTCTGGAACGAAGCTAACTGTGCTATTTCCTCTTCAACCGGGTGGGTGTTTGCAGATGAAGCATTTACTTTAGGGATTTCTCTTGCAGTCACCAGATCCACAGGGAGGTAATCCAGACACTTGGCAAGAAGTCATCTCATGGGAGACCGCAAGAGGCTCTTTGTGGACTGGAAGTTTAAAGAGAAATAGCACTCAAAAAGAGCATGGTTTGGAGTTAATGGATCTGGTTTAAATTCCAGATCTGCCACTAACTGTATTTTTTTTTTCAAAATTATCCATTCCTTTGTCTTGTCTCTAGCACTCTTCATGTATAAGATGAGATTATTAAAAGGTCCTGCTTTGCATTATTCACAATAGCCAGAATCTGGAAGCAACCAGAGTGCCCTAGAATCGATGACTGGATAAAGAAGCTTTGGTACATCTACACAATGGAATACTATGCAGCTGTTAGGAAAAATGAAGTTATAAAATTTGCCTATAAATGGATGGACATGGAGAAGATTATGTTGAGTGAAATTAGCCAGAAGGAGAGAGACAAATACAGAATGACTGCATTTATTTGCATGGCATAGATATATATGTGCACATTGTGGTGCCAATATCCAAGGTCAAGTGAAACATGACCTTGTATCAGGAGGTCTTGTCAAGGGTGGAAATTGTCGCAAACATGTGGGAGTCAGAGGCTGGGTAGGAGAGAATGGAACAGTGTGCTGACAATTGTCGAGGGTACTAGTGCCAACCTAGAACTGAGCATTAAATACAGGCAAAAGGATACACATGACAACCCTTTAATGTATGTTCTGTAGTCCATAGTCTGGAGGGAAGGAAGGGAGAGAGAGAGAGAGAGAGAGAGAGAGAAAGGGAAAGAAATGGGGAAGCCTGCCATCGAGGCGAGCTGGGGGAGGGGGAGGGAACCCGGTAGTTGGTGATGGGAGATGGGCACTGGTGGAGGGATGGGTGCTGGAACACTGAATGACCAAAACCCAGGTATGAACTTTTTAATTGTGTATCTTTGTGATTGTGTATCTCACGGTGGTATAATAAAATACTTGATCACTTTGTTGAATTGTTTTGAGAAGTCAATTAAATGATGCATATAATAATGTCTAATAGATGTAAGATTTCTTTCTTTCTCTCTTTCTTTCTTTCTTTCCTTCCTTCCTTCCTTCCTTTCTTCCTTCCTTTTCCTTCCTTCCTTCTTCCTTCCTTTCCTTCCTTCCTTCCTTCCTTCCTTTCCTTCCTTCCTTCCTTCCTTTCTTTCTTTCTTTCTTTCTTTCTTTCTTTCTTTCTTTCTTTCTTTCTTTCTTTCTTTCTTTCTTTCTTTCTTTTCTTTCTTTCTTTCTTTCTTTCTTTCTTTCTTTCTTTCTTTCTTTCTTTCTTTTCTTTCTCTCTTTCTTTCTCTCTCTTTCTTTCTTTCTCTCTTTCTATGAGTTTCCTTCCCTCCCTTCTTCCTTCCCTCCCTTCCCTCCTTTCTTTTTTTCTACAATAAAAACATTGCTGATGAAATAAAAATTCAAATATAATGAAAATATCTTAAACCATTATAGATCAGCTAAGACAGTTACAGTGGGAGTTAAATCCTCTAACACCAACAGGCTATGCATTAAAGATAGCCAGTAAAGTGAAAAATTGCAAAGCTCTGAAACTGCTCTAAGTAGATGTTAATCCTCGATAGAAACTACACCTTACAAAGAAAAAAGGCTGAGATCAGTCATTTCACTTCTAACCAATCTTCCTCCTCTGATTTTACAGTTTCCTTTCTGATGAAATCAGTGAATGTTTGGATTAAAAACATGAGCAGGATGCAACCATAGTTCTTATTAAACTTAGGACAAGTCTGTGCACAAGCTGATGATTTGCTTAGGCTGTTAGGTAACTACAGTGTTGTACTTTTGATCACAGGTGGGAAAGTTGCAAAACTCAGTAATTTCCTTCATGCTCTGGTGGGTCCTAGAAGGCTCTCTCCAAGGGTAGGCTTTCTAGGATCCTATAACATGCATGAAAGCAATTTCTTCTGCCTTATTTGGAGGGTGGGAGATACACCTTAGGGTACATAGGCTCAGTATTCTGGGGCGGCATGTGGCAGTGCTCCAAGGACTATGTGTTGCCAGGGCACTTGCAAAGCAAAACATGGGCTCCAGCAGCTCTTTCTGGTCAACCTCTAGCCACTGTTTTGTTTAATTTAATTTAATTATTTATTTTTGCTTTTTGGGTGACACCAAAAATGCTCAGGTTTTGTTCTTGACTCTACACTTGGGAGTCACTCCTGACAATGCTCTGGGGACTATATTGGGATGCCAGGAATCGAACCCTGTTTGGCCGCATGCAAGGCAAATACCCAACCCTTCTGTACTATATTGCTGCAAACTCTAGCCCCTGTTTTAAATTATTCAAATGATTTTCCTAGAACTAAGTGTAAACTGTGTTTGTCAAATTAGTTGTTTTGTGGACCCTATGATGGTACTAATTATCCATGAACTCTAAGGTATTATATGCTATTCACTCACTTATCCTTGTCAATTGTCTTATTCAGCAGCTCTGCCCCATGACAGGGGCAGAACCAAGTCTGTGTGATGCTTTTTATGCCACAAGAAAATGCTTAATAAATATTTGCTGAGTGATGAGGATTACTCACTTATGTTTGGAATTCTCATCATGTTCCTAGGAAAAAGCTTGGAACTTGGAGCCTGCACACATGTTTGGAAACTCCCTCTGCCATTGATGGCTAAGTCTGTGTGTATTTACAAGTTCTGAGTCCCATCATGTTCTGTCTCCCCAGTGCTATCAGTTATATGAATGAACTTCCAGACTGACCATTAAGAAATAAATTTCCTAATAGGTATTGGTAAAACTTAGAACATAATTTGATTTAGAAAGTTTCTAGAAAGATAGTTGGAAATATCTGAATTTCTTCTTCTCTCTCCTCCTTCTTCTCTCTCCTCCTCCTCCTCCTCCTTCTTCTTCTCTCCTTCTCCTTCTCCTTCTCCTCCTCCTCCTCCTCCTTCTCCTTCTCCTCTTCTTCCTTCTCCTTCTCCTTCTCCTCCTCCTTCTTCTTTCTTCTCCTCCTCCTCCTCCTCCTTCTCCTCCTCCTCCTTCTCCTCTTCCTCCTCCTCCTCCTTCTCCTTCTCCTCCTCCTTCTCCTTCTTCTCCTTTTCTCCTTCTTCTCCTTCTCCTTCTTCTCCTTCTTCCTCCTTCCTCCTCCCTCCCTCCTCCTCCTCCCTCCTCCTTCTTCTTTCTTCTTCTTCTTCTTCTTCTTCTTCTTCTTCTTCTTCTTCTTCTTCTTCTTCTTCTTTTTCTTCCTTCTCCTCCTCCTTCTCCTCCTCCTCCTCCTCCTCCTCCTCCTCCTCCTCCTTCTTCTTCTTCTCTTCCTTCTTCTCCTCCTTTCCTCCTCCTTCTCCTTCACCTTCTTTCTTCTATTTTGGATCATGCCTAACTGTGAACAGTGCTTACTCCTGGCTCTGTGCTCATGGATCACTCTTAACCAAACTGAGGGGATCATATGTGATGCCAGGGATTGAACCTAGGTTGGCTGCATGCAAGGTAATGGTCCAATCCATTGTACTATCACTCTGGTCCTGAAGTCCTTATTTTGCCTAGAAGTAATTTTTTTACTTTTTAGCTCTCTCTCTCTCTCTCTCTTTTTTTTTCTTTCTTTCTAGCACATGCGTGCATGGCTCACTGTTTCAAACTTACTAGAGTGTTTAAAAGCATAAGCTCTTGCCTGTGGCATTTTTATAAATAAGAGTGTGACCAAGAGCAAGTTAATTAAACACTCTGTACTTGGTTTTTTCATCTGTAAAACAGGGATGTTAATAATAGCACTTACTCCATTGGATAGTTGTGAGCACATACTGGGAAAATGCTTATAAAAAGCTTCAAAGAGTGTGACACACAGTAAATGCTTAGTAAGGGTTAACCATTATCATCTCACCAGACCTCTTATTATCCTCACACTGCATCTAAAGGAAGTTTAAACTGATCCCAACTCCTGGCTCCTCCTGAAGGAGTTATTCATTCCTGTTTGTCCTTTATGTGACTCTCAGCTCACCGAGCAGCTGGCCTGAGGCTTTTGTGGTCTTGGGCATTGTAGCACTCTGGGTAATTTTTAAAGGGAGGTGTGGTTTGGTGATTACATTAGAATAAATAATAACAATTAACATTATTTGGTGCCTGATTCTGTGCAAAGAACTATATAACTGTGTTATTACCCCATCTTGATAGATAAGAGCAGAGGTGATGCTTTGTTCCAGCTCGGAGGAAGGAAGGACTTAGTTTCAGGCTGTTTGTACTCTTATCCTTCACAACATTTCATTTGTTACAGATTTCCTATAAAAAGAGGCCATTCATTTAAATCAATATTTTACTATAATCTTGATGATAGATTAAAAAATTATTTTGGGGGCCACACCCAGTGATGCTCAAGGGTTACTCTGCACTCTGTGCTCAGGGTCACTCCTAGCAGACTTGGGAAACCTTATGGAATGCCAGGGATTGAACCCAGGTGGGCAGCATGCATGGAAAACACTCTATGGGCTGTACTATCATTCTAGCCCCTTGATGTTAGGTTTTTATCTTTGGTTTTATTTTGTAGAGCCCAAACCTTGAAAACACGAACAATACTTCCACGATAACATCCAGTTAACCTTCAAAAAAACAGGAAAGGAAAATAAACTGGAAACACAAAGGAAGGGAACATAGGTGGTGCTTTTTTTAAATCAGAACATGAGAAATACCAAAGCAAAATGAAACTAAAGATGAGTGAATATATTGGGTACAATTCCTTTGTTTTATACTAACAAAGAGAACATGTGTATGTATATATATATATATATATATATATACACAAATGTATATATGTATGTATACATATATATGTATATGTATACACACATACACACAGATATATGTATCCAGATGTGTTGTTTGGCTTTTTGGGGGCTGGGGACGCCTGGTGGTTCTCAGGGATAATAGGGATAATTCCTGCAAAATGTTTGGGGATTATTTCTGTGGTGTTTGGGGAACCATGTGGTGCTGGAGTTCAAACCTGGGACTCTTGCATGCAAAGCCTGCACTGAAGCTCTTGAAGTTGTCTCCTGTCCCTTGTTTTGCTTGTATGGACGTTTTATGACTGCTAATAAAGTATACAGCTAGAATTCTAAAATCTTCTTGTCCTTCTAGGATTGGCTTTTTTCATTTGCAGAATTATCTTTGGGGTATTTATCTATGGAATACCAGGAATAAGAGTCTGCTTGTTGAGGGAAAGCCTTAGATGGAGCCGGTCTCCATGTCACTCTGCAACCTCAACCACTCTTCGACTTCTGCTTAGTGTTAAAAATGGCTTGGATTCTAAACTTAAGTTGAGCATTTTGGTAGCATATATTAACTGCATTGCTGATTTTTTTTTAACACACCGGCAATGCAAAGAGCTTACTCCTAGCTCTGGGTTCAGGGATCACTCCTTACAGGATTTAGGGGCCCATATGGAGTTTCAGGGATAGAATCTGAATCAGTTGCTTGCAAGGCAAGCACATTACCTGCTGTACTATCTCTCCGGCCTCACTGCTGAAAATTACAATATATGTTCCCTTTCTCTCTATAATTTTACATTTGGAAGTTGACCCAGGAGAAATGCTGTGAAGTTATATATAAGACACTTAACTATTACACTGTTTTCAATTGAAGATCAATGAAGCTAACCTAAATATCCCTTAGGAGGGGATCGATACTATATTTCATAATGTAGTTAAGCAGAGGAACGCATAGGTGAGAGTTATAGTATTGGCACAGAGACAAAGGAGGAAACTGCAGGCAGCGCTCATGGTATTATCAGAGGATTTTGTAAGGACAGACAGCAGTGATTGTAGATTCAAATGCATGTGGGGGCCAGACTGGTTTTATAAATGGGTCAGGTCGGAACTATGCCAGCCTTGAGAGCACACCCTCAATGCACACTGGCACCACACAGCCTCAGCTGATCCTTGCTGGGAGGTGGCATAACTCTGCACTTTTCAGAAACGCTGTGATCAGAGTGCTTCCCATGCTTTTCTTTTTTTTTTATTTCCTTTTTTTTCCTTTCCTTCCTTTCTCTATCTTCCTTCCTTCCTTCCTTCCTTTCCTTCCTTCCTTTCCTTCCCTTCCTTCCTTCCCTCCTTCCCTCCCTCTCCCTCCTTCCCTCCTTCCCTCCCTCCTCTCCCTCCCTTCCTCCCTTCCTTCCTTCCCTCCCTCCCTCCCTCCCTCCCTCCCTCCTTTCTTTCTTTCTCTTTCTTTCTTTCTTTCTTTCTTTCTTTCTTTCTTTCTTTCTTTCTTTCTTTCTTTCTTTCTTTCTTTCTTTCTTTCTTTCTTTCTTTCTTTCTTTCTTTCTTTCTTTCTTTCTTTCTTTCTTTCTTCTTTTTTCTTTTTTCTTTCCTTTCCTTTCTTTCTTTCTTTCTTTCTTTCTTCCTTTTCCTTCCCCCCCCCTCCCCCCCCCCCCTCCCCCCCCCCTCCTTCCTTCCTTTCTTTCTTTCTTTCTTTCTTTCTTCCTTTCTTTCTTTCTTCCTTTCTTCCTTCCTTTCTTTCTTCCTTTCTTTCTTCCTTCCTTTCTTTCTTTCTTTCTTTCTTTCTTTCCTTTCGTGACTGCCCCAGCCTGGCAGTCACAAATCTGTCCTGTGCAGGTGGTGTAGGCTGGGTTGGGGTCCTGTCTTATGGTTTTTATCACACAGCTGCTCTCTCAGGGTGGGGGTCTGGCTTGTCCTGCCTGGGGTACAGGCACCAGCCTGACCCAGGCCTGCAAGATGCCAGAGTCCCACATGACACCCGCAGGTGTGCTTCTAAGGGGTGTGCGGGCCAAGGTGACTCCAGTCAGGCCCTCCTGCTGCCCCTCATCCGGGGTGGGGGGGAACCCCATGTAGAGTAGGACTGTAGCGTTGAGGTTCCCACAGTCCAGTGTGAAAGGTTCTGTCCACAGGGTGCTGGGTCTCACCTCTGTCTTAAACTTCTGTGCTGTAGCAGCTGAACACCCCGTTAGCTGAGTCTTAGTGTTCTGGGGTGTCTTAGTGTCCTCTCCTCTCCCCTCCTGGAGAGTTTAGGGATGGGGAGAGAGCTCAAAGGTCTGGGCACATGCTTTGCATGTGGGAGGCCCAAGTTCAGGTCCTGGCACCATGCTACTTTGGGTTTTGGGGGTGGAGGTGGAGGTGCCCGAGGCCTTGGAAAAGGTGCCCAGAGGCCTTGGAAACCTCACTGGCACTTCTTACCACCTGACTGTGTGATTCTAAACAAGGACCAAAAGATGTGTTACTGCAAAGGTCCTGTGGTGCTGGACATTGCCTAAGCCACCCTGGGCATTCTTAGGGGAACTCCAGGGTTACACTTGGGGATCAAACTGTAGAAAAACTGTATTTTCTTTACGCTACCACTATTTTAAAAATAGCAGCCACACCTAGAGGTGCTGGGAGGGAGCATCTGAGGCCACCTCCAATAATGCTTAGATCTTAGAGTCTGGTGGGTCAGTACTGTGCTCTGTGCCATTCAGGAGCCACCAGGGTCATCCTCAGCAGTACTCAAGGGACTATGAATGCTGGGAACAAACTCAAGTCCTTACACATGTGAGGTCTGTGTTCTATCACTTGATATATTTCCTTCCTTCCAGTGGCATCTTGTTAACAGCAGAGTAGTATTCTCTGAGCACATGTAACAAGCTCCTTTACCCAGTCAACTATGGATGGACATTTAGGTAGATTCCTTTTTTTGACTGTTGTGAATGACGCTGCTATGAACATAAGGTGCAAAAACCCTTTTGACTTAGAGCTTTTATATCCTTTGGTTAAATGCCCAGGAATGGTATTGCTGGAGCATGTGAAATTCTCTTTTTTTAAAGCAATCACCTCTTTTCTATAACATCTACATCAGTTTACAAAGACCACCAACAGCACATGAGGGTTCCTTTATCCCCCATGACCTCACCAATACCTATTGTTCCTTATCTCTTTGATAGATGCTGTTTTCACTGGGGCCATGGTATTATCTCATAGAAGATTTTAAAAAGAGCATGTTGGGGCCAGAGCGATAGCCCAGCGGGTAGGACGTTTGCCTTGCATACGGCCGGCCTATGCCGGCCGGGGTTTGATCCCGGCATCCCATATGGTCCCCTGAGCACCGCCAGGAGTGATTCCTGAGTGCAGAGCCAGGAGTAACCCCTGAGCGTCACCGGGTGTGAGCCCCCCCCCAAAAAAAAGCAAAAAAAAAAAGAGCATGTTTAAAACACTAAAAGACTGTGCTTAAAAGAAATAGCAACTTGTTAAATGCACACACAGTCACACACAAACACAGTAACCTATAAAACAATGACTGAGAAACTGAGTTACTATTAAACCACATCTAGGTTTTTATATCTTCTCACCTGCTTCATTTTAGAGACATTTCATGACATGTCATACCCAGCCTGCAACTTAATTAAGCCATCGGCTGGCAAGGTTGCTGGCAAATTCCTCTCCAGTTTCGAGGGTGTGTATGTGTTGTGTGTGGGGAGCTGGTTAAAGGCATCCATAACATTATGATAATCCTCCTGAATGGTGCCAGCCTTCTGACTGGCAGTCCACCCCCTGGCATCATTCCCACTTATCAGGGAAGTGCTTTCTGCCCCTGCCTACACCCAGAGGGGCCGTTACAGACCCAAGAAGGAAGAGAGAAGCCTGCTGGGTGCTGGGTTCTCTAAGAACTTGACTTCTGCATCTCACTAGAAGAAAGGGAAAAACCGGTGGATTTTTGGAGAAGGGGTAGAAGGGAGGGGCAGGAAGAGCAGACTGGGGCAACGGGTGACGCCCCTAAAAACCCCACAGTTGCTGTCGCAGTGGTTTTCCCCCTGGAGCAGGTGATCTCACCAGTGGCTGCAAAAGTGCTCACCCAGGTTTTCTGGTCTTTGTGTCACGAGGCCACGTGTTTCTGCTGACAGTGTAAGTGTGCCTAGGGAGGTGGGGAGCTTGGGGAGGAACCAGTCAGGGCCCTGAGGAGCAGAGTGGGGGAGCTTGGAAAGTTACTTGGCTCCAGAATCTCCTGCCAGACTTGGGCTTAGGACCCAGAGAGGAAGACAGGACATTTCTGCTTAGGAAATGGTTAATGGATATGACATTTTTAGTGTTCCAGGGAGTTAGAGTTATAAGTCATTGCTGGGGGACATCTGGTGACCCAGAAACAGGAATGAAGGGCCCACGCTGATCAGGCCCCAGTGTCTTTTTTTTTCTTTTGAGTTACACCTGGTGGCACTCAGGGGTTACTCCTGGCTCTGCAATCAGGAATTACTCCTGACAGTGCTCAGGGGACCATATGAGATGCTGGCAGTTGAACCCGGGTTGGCCACATGCAAGGCAGATGCCCTCCCTGCTGTACTATCACTCCAGCTCCCCAATGTCTTTTATTGTTGTTGGGGGGACAATTACTCTAGGTGCTTGGGGTATGCAGTGCTGGGAGTAGTGACTTGTGTTACCAGGAATTGAACCCAGGCCCCCATATGCAAGACATGTGTTCTACCAGCTAAACTATATCCCCGGCACTTTCCTTATCTCCAGAGCCATGTTATCAGTTGGCTTCCTGAAGGCATGATTTGTTTTTGTTTTTTAAATTTTTCTGGAATACTTTTTTGTTGCACAAGACTGTACCAGGTAATAAAGAAATGTTTTGCTTCCACAGCAACAGTCTCATTGGTGGCTTGTAAAATAAACCCTGGTACCCCTAGGGTTTTTAAGCACTTGAAGGATGAATCTTCTCACTGAGGAAATCATAGGCCTGACTCTTTATTTGGGAAGGTGGATGGTGCAGATAGGGGACTGGGTGACCCGGAGGCCACTTAATGAGCAGTCTGGGTTACAGATCTAAAATGAACAGCCTCTCCCTCATCTGCACCCACCCACCCAATACTTAAAGTCATGTTCGTCATCTCTTCTCAGGCATTCCAGCTGTCCAAAGGCTGCATGGGTCCCCACACCACTGGCATGCAGCAAGAGTGGCACTCCATATTGCAATGGGGATAATAGTCTGGGTTCTGGGGTCAGAGCTGGGGTTCTTCTCAGTTCTTGACTTGGTGTGTGTGACATCAGTGACCATGTAAACTTCCATTTGCTTATCTACATCTAGGGTAGAAATAGTATTTATTCCAAGGGGCTCTTGTGAGGGTTAAGGAGCCAATCCAGGACTTAGTGGATAAGAACTATTGTTGTGATAGGGATGGGGGATGTTTAAGACCTGTAGTGCTAGAACCAACTCCTGCCCACCTTCCCTCAATTACTGCTTGTTCTGAATGTCTAAGTTCAGTTGATTTGTGGGGCCTAGATTCTCTTTGTTCTCCAGTTTGTTTAAGTGGTTTTTGGATGGTTGAGAAGGGAGATGGCTATGAAAGTCTTGAGAGGAGTGTGAGCCCACCTGACCCCCCGGGCCTGAATTCCAATGTTTGTGAGGCAACAAGGGTCAGCAACGTTTCTCAAAGTGAGTGACACTCTTCCAGGGGTGTTGTGGGTCGGGAGGCTTGACCCATCCAGGCACTGCAGGGGCTATAGTAGTTTAGGAGTAACAACTGGGGACATTCTGTTTTCTTAAAGAAGGCAGATTTCTAGGGACTGCTGAGTGATTTGTTGTTGTTGTTTTGGAGTCACACCCAGATGTGCTCAGGGCTTATTCCTGGCTCTCCTGAACCTGTGCCAACTGCTTGTAAGACAAGCGTCTTAACATTTTTACTATCTCTCTGGCTCAGTGATTTTTTTAAAAAAAATTCCTTTTTCTTTTTTTTCTGAAAAAAGGGTTGGTAGGTCAAACAAGTTTGAGAACCCATGGGATAGTGCCTTAAGCTGCAAGAACTGTTCTTTGTGAGCTGGGTGGGACACCTGAGATTTATACCTGGTGCTGGGGTGCAGTGAGAAGTAAAGGGAACCCAAATCTGTTTTGCTTGTTGAGGGTTTATGTTCCCAACAGGCAGGAGAGCTGGTTTCGATTAGAGACTGTGGCTTCTGTGGAGATTGTAAGGTCATTCCTGTGGGACTGGAGTGGGGGAGTAAGTAGTAGAGAAGAATGGGGTGTTGGTGGGGGGGCAACCTCTTCTCTCTGAGCTTCTCCCTCTGGTGGGGAGAAGTCCCTGCATAAGAGGTATGAGTGGGGGGCACTGAAGGTATATCAGAGGTAGGGAGTCCACTGCTGTGTGCAGGGCACCTGTGCTCATGGGTCTTCTCACAGACACTTCCCGGCATCCTGATGTCTCCTTCTGTCCATAGGGCAGGCAGTGGGGTAGCAATGGGCTGTGTTGCCAGCACCAAAGGCTACACAAGAGCTTGTGCACCTCCTTCCATGACCCTTATCTATGGTCCACAATTTCTCTCAGCTCTCTTGGGGAGCCTGTGCTAATAGCAGGAGAGACATAAGAAAAATAAATAAGTTGGGCAATTTGGATCTGCTCATAATAGAAGAGACCCTTGTCACCATGGAAAGGCAACCCTCTTCAGAGCCGAAGAGATTCTCTCCTCATGCCTCTAACAAGAATCCACAGCTGAACAGATAAAAGAGTTTGGACAGCTGAACCACAAATAAACACAAACAACCCAAATTGGAGGGAAAAGTGAGTAAAGGACCAGGATGAACATTTGTGTAAAAGAAGGCATCTGCATGGCCAAGGGGCATGTGAAAAAATGGTCACCACTTCTACTAGGGCAACACAAGTCCAAACCACAAGCAGATAACATCTCACACCTGGAACAGAGCTTATAGCAAAAGGCAAGAAGCAACAAGTGTTGGCAAGGGTGGAGTGCAGGAAAACCCTTGTTCCTATTGGTAGGAATGGGGTGCAGCCCCTGAGGAAACTGAAATGGAGATTCCTCACTACATTTGGAGAGGAAAAAATGCCATGTGATCCAAGTATCTTGAGAAACAAATATGAAGGCATTAATCCCAAGAAGTGCATGCATGAATTATGAACACCTTTGTAATTGTATGTTTCACTGTGGTATAATAAAAAATTTTTTAAAAAGAAGTGCATGCATGTACATTGTAACTCTGCACTGAGTATCTGAGATTTTAATTTATCTACATCTAGACACACTAAGCATATGCAAAATGATAAAGAATTGCCATTTGCAACCATATGTATAGAATGAAAGGGTTTTATGCTAAGAGAAGTGAGTCAGACCTATAAAGACAGAAAACATAGGATTTCAATCAAGTCAACAAGATAAAGGAGCAAAACAAACAAGCAAGACAAACCAAACATTTAGGTTATATAAAACAAAATGGTGGTATATGCGTGAAATGCATTTATTGAGTGTTTTTTTTAATGATACCATTGTGAAATATACAATTTAATAACTGTTCATGATTAGGCTTCAGTCATACAGTGTTCCTGCACCCATCCCTCCACCAGTACACATTTCCCACTACCAATGTCCACTGATTCCCTCTCCCTTCCCCAGCCTGCCTCTATGGCAGGCACTTTTCCTATTATCTCTCACATCCACAATGTGTAAGAAAGGGGGAGAGAGAGAGTCCTCCTAATCCATAGTTTGCTTGGCCTTGTTTTTTAGTATCATACTATGTTTTTTTATATCCCACAAATGAATGCAGTTATTCTAATGTGTCCTTTTCCCTCTAGATAATTTCATTCAATGTGATAACTTCATGTCCATCCACTTGATCACTTGATCAACTGACATCCTGTTATTTGTGGATTTGCTCGAGTGGGTGCCAGTATAACATTTCCAATTGTCTCTGTCGAGTGCCAGTGTAGCCCAATGGCATCTGTTTGCTCCAGGAATATGAAGATCCTCAAACCATTCATTCAGTGTCTTGACAAAGAAGTCTGACCATCTTGTAGGTGGGTGGCCATGTGATCTTTTTGATGTCCCATGGGATCCAGTCGGTAATGGCTCTAGTCCAGCAGTTGTCTCCAAGTTGCATTACATGTCCAGCCCATCTGATTTTCGACGCCTTGGCAAACGAGACACCATCCCTGACTCTCAATCGTTGATGGCAGTTGGAACTCATGATTCTTTCTCTCACTTGAGTGAGGTGTGACATCCCAAGCATAGCTCTTTTCGATTCCCCTTTGGGGGACCTGAATAGCATTCAGGCCCATCCTGCTTTTGGAGAGCCCAGGTCTCTGAGGCGTATGTTAATGCAGGGAGAAGAGATGTGCCTGGAGCTGGAGTTTCTTTGTCCTTTTGGCTATTTCTTCATTGCTCTTGAAGGCATTCCATGCCGCCTCTCTTCCTCCTGCGCAGCTCAGGTTTTAGGTCGCTCATCATGTTGAGTTCTTGACCTAGGTACACATAACTGCTGCATTCAGAGATGTTTGTTCCACTGAGAATGAATGGGGCCTCCGGAACTAGTTCATTTTTCATAAACATAGTTTTGTTGAGATTCAGCTGTAGACCTATCTTTCCACATTCTCGGTCAAAGTCAGCCAGCATTTGTGCCACTTGGCTAATGTTTGGTGTTATTAGAACGATGTCATCAGCAAAGCAGAGGTGGTGTAGTTGCCGACTGTCTATCTTCACTCCCATTCCTTCCCATTCTAATTGTTGCAAGACATTTTCGAGGGTGGCGCTGAAGAGTTTTGGTGAAATGGTGTCACCCTGCTGAACCCCTCTTTTACATCAATAATCACCTTCTTGTAGAATGGTGAGATCCTGGTGGTGAATACATAATACAGCTCATGTAGGATCTTGATGTATTGGGTTTGAACACCCTGTTTGGCTAGGGCTTAGATAACTTCAGTCTCAACAGAATCAAAGGCTTTCTTTATATCAATGAACGTGAGACAGCGTGGCATCTTGAACTCCCTAAACCTCAATGAGCTTGGTTACTGTGTGGATATGGTCGATTATACTGAATACTTTTCGGAAGCCATCTTGCTTGCATGGTTGTCCTTCATCTAATGTTCTGCTGATCCTGTTCAGGATGACTCACGGAACAGCTTGTAGATGACGGACAACAGGCAGATCGGAAAATAGTTGCCAATGTTGTGGATGTCTCTCTTCTTGAACAGTAGAACTGTCCTGCTGGTTTTCTGTTGGGAGGGCACCTTGCATTCAGACAGGTAGCGTGTGAAGAGCCGAGCCAGTGTATTGAAGAGTACTGAAGGCAGATTCTTCAGGTGTTCGGGTCTGACTTTGTCTGAGTCGGGTGCTGTTTTTTCTTTACTGACAAAATGACATGTCAGATTTCAGAAGAGAGAATGTTCGAATGACATATCCATCCTGTGGAATTTGGTATGTGGGCAGGTGGACGTGGCTATCAAAAAAAGATCCGAGTAGAAGTCATGAATAATCTTCTCCATTGCCTTTCTGGAAGATGTGATAGATCCATCAGGGAGGGCAGTTATCTTGGTCTTATAGTTGGTGAAGGACAGGCAGGCATTGCGAATGCTTTTCCCGGCTTCTGCTGCATTGGCCAGTATTGCTGTTCTTCTCTCTTTGAGGTCTTACTTTATCGCTTCTCTGCACTGCTTTGCGAGCTTGGATATTAGCATATGTTTGCCTGAGGCTCGTGCCTTGCCAGGTTGGTGAATGAGCTTGAGAGTTTTTGAAGACAGGTATCCTTTTTGTGGTTTTCTTTCTCTCGCCATTCTTCGCACAATCGTGGAGGTACTGAACCAGTTGGTTGTATTCTTCATCGATGTGGTCAATGATGGCATCTTCCCATGTTGCTGCAATGGTGCCAAAGAGTTCCCAGTTGGTTGTCATTCTGGGAGTTCTCTTCCTAAACTTTGCAGCCTTTTCTCCCCATTGTGTGAAGTAGAATTTTGCACCGAAGGAGACAGTGGCCCAATCCTGTTTGGAATTTTGGAACGACACTGACATCTGTCAGGCAAAACTGTCTATTGAATATGATGTGGTCAATTTCTTTGTAGAACTGTCCACTAGGAGATTCCCATGTCCAACGCTTAGATTCAGCCTTCTGGAACTGTGACTTACCATGAATGGTCTTGGTCGGAAATGATGAATTCAGATAGTCTCTCTACCCTGTTCGCTCCATTCTAGGCCATGGGTACTGATGTGGAGTTCTTTGGCCGATCTTCTCCATCCTATCTTGGCATTAAAATCTCCGACTATGATCTTGTAAAAGGTGTGATCTTTATACATCTCTGCCAGTTCCATGTAGAATTTCTCAATTTCTCTTCTTCCTTGTATGTGGATGTTGGTGTGTAGACAACAAAGATAGAAACTGCTGGCAGTGAGCCACATCTCTTCAAGTGTAATCATCTGATCGGGTTTGTTAGGCACTCAAATGAATCAATGCTCACGGCCAGGTTTGTGTTGACAAGGACACCGACACCACTGACGCCTCTTTAGTCGCATGTTCCGGAGGAATAGTTCTCCGGTGTCAAAAATGGCATGATGCAATTGACGCCTTCTCATCTCGGTCAGAACAATGATGTCGCGTACTTGATCTTTTGCACTTGCACTATCAGGTTCTCGACATATGCTTCTGATACCGCATACGTGCATTGAAGGTACAGTCATTTTAGTCTTTCTTCGTTTTGGCACCCTAGTTTGGCCCTGAGATTTTATCAGCCTCTCCTTGCTCGTCCATCTTAGTGCTGCTATATTTAGGCCTCTAAATACAGGGGATAAACATTGTTTTCGTTAGTTTTGGCATATCGAATACGTATCAGACAGCTTGCCAGGCTCTGTCATGTGGGCGGTATACTCTCAGTAGCTTGTTGGGTTCTCTGAGAGAGGTGGGTAGAATATTCTTGGTAATTTACAGATGAATCATAGAGATTCAATGGGGAGAGCTGGTAGCACCTCTGCCTGGTGTATCTGCGCCTGTGGTTCAAGCATACCTTGGCTTGAAATACTTTCCTATAAGGGTGAATGTTCATCCACTTATAGGCAAATTTCATAACTTAGTTTTCCTAACAGCTGCATAGTATTCCATTGTGTAAATGTACCAACATTTCTTTATCCAGTAGCCTGTTCTTGGGCACTCTAGTTGTTTCCAGATTCTGGCTATTGTGAACAGTGCTGCTAGTGAACATAAAGGTGTAGACGGTGTTTCTGCTGTATGTTTTTGGCCTCCCAGGGTAATTCCCAGGAGTGGTATGGCTGGGACAAAATGAGAGTTCAATTTCTCATTCAATTTCTAGTTTTTAAAAGAATGTCCACATTGTTTTCCAAAAAGGGCTGGATAAAAACTTTGGTACAGCTACACAATGGAATACTATGCAGCTATTAGGAAAAACAAAGTTATGAAATTTGCCTTTAAATGTATGGACATGGAGAAGATCATGCTGGAGTGAAATTAGCCAGAAGGAAAAGGACAGACATAGAATGACTGCATTTATTTGTGGGATATAAATAAATGTATTATATATATATATATATATATATATATATATATATATATATATATATACAATAATACCGATATTCAAGACCAGGCAAAACATGGATTAGGAGGTCTTGTCAATAGGTGGAATCAACTGCAAGTGTATGGGAATCAGAGGTTCAGAGGTTAGGTAAGACAGAGAAGGGAACAGTGTGCTATAATTGTTATAAATGATAATACTAGCCTAGAACTGAGCATTGAATATAGGCAAAGGGATGCATGTGATAACCTCTAAATGTATGTATTGCCAACCATAATGTATAAGAAAAAAGAGAGAGAGAGAGAAAGAGAGAGAGAGAACAGATAAAGAGCCTGCCATAGAGGCAGGCTGAGGGAGGGGGAGAATTGGAGACATTGTGGGAGGGAAATGGGCACTGGTGGATGGGTGCTGGAATACTATATGACTGAAAACTAACATGAACATTGTCAAAGATTAAATGATCATATGTTTGAAGATATGTGTCAGATACTCAACTCTATTCCATAGATCCACAGGTCTGTTTTTTACTCAAATACCATGCTGTTTTAATGACCACTGTTTCAGAGAACACTTTGAAGATGGGAAAGGTGTTGCCTCCCACCTTCTTTTCCCCAAGGATTGCTTTGGTTATTTGTGGGGTGTTGGGGGAGTCGCTGGGGTCCCCTACAGTACCAGGACAGAAGTTCTCTTCTACCTCCGAGGCTGATGGGAGAATGGATGAAAACACACGAGTCTGGAGCAGTTCCAAAAAGGCTTTTAATAGTACAAAAGCTGGGGCCAGATCGATAGCCCAGCGGGTAGGGCGCTTTGCACGCGGCCAGCCTGGCGCTGGCCTGGGTTTGATCCCCGGGCATCCCATATGGTCCCCCCGAGCACCACCAGGAGTAATTCCTGAGTGCAGAGCCAGGAGTAACCCCTGAGCATCATCGGGTGTGACCCCAAAAAGCAAAAAAAAAAAAAAAAAAAAAATAGTACAAAAGCTCTACCACCTCAATCCAATATAATGAAAGAACCCTAGCTTTGGTCAGAACTTAGACCATACAAAAGAGCCCAAGTCCGCGCCAAAAGAGAGAGGATCTCATCTGAGAGAAGTCCTACCCAAAAGAAGGAGCTGGAAAAAAGGGGAGGGGCCTCAAGTCAGTCCCCTCTTATATATACCAAAGTAATCTTATTCAGAACAGGGAGGGTCCTGTCAACAAAGAACCCTAAACAGAGTGTAGAAGGGTGGTGCCACACCCTATTATAGGTATAAACAAAGGAGTATGCCAAGAACTAATTTCTTCTTCTGAGATCATCTTTTATGTAAAACACTGGAGAGAGAGAAGGGGGGCTGATATAACATAACACATCTTAATTTCATGGGCTTCGGGTAATCTAGAGGGTACCCGCAAGATCCTTCTTATTTATTATCTGCACCAGGGTAATTCTGAGTATCTTGTTCTCCATATACTGAAAGCATCACACTCGCCTACTTGAGATCAAACTAGTATGATCCTTCCTATAATCTTCCTAAGTCTCAACATAACCAGGGTGGTAGTCTCCTGGTAAATTGTAACTGTCCCATGCTGGGTGCAGTAGGTATAAAGAGGAGCTGTTCCTAATCTAGAAAACATAGAAGTCTTAGTAGATGTATAATAAGTCAGAAGTGTAGCAGTAAGTAGATCTAAGGATATGTGAAGGAAGGTCTGATGTATACTGCCTGTTAACAGATACATGGGGTCTTCTGGCAGACTGTCTCCCAATAGAGTTAGTATGTAGAATTCCCTAGAGAGACTGTTAATCAAGCTGCAGTTACACAGACAAGGCTATCCTAGGTCATTTCTCTGCACATTCCCTTGTTGGCTCTAATTAGCCCTACATGGAGTCTTATGAACAAGACCTCCACTTCTGGGGCAATTTAGGAAGGCTAAGCTAACAAATTGTTGCATTCTTTGCTTCTCTCACCTCACTGAGATAGCATCACTTGCAGGCTTCTGGTTCCTGAGTGTTTCCTCCCTATCACCATAAATCCTACGGTAAAATGTAAAATGTCCTTGCAGTGTCAATTATGTAAACTTAACTCTAAGTTTTAATGCCCTTTGTTGTGTTGGCATATAAGGAAGTTGGGGTATTGTTTGAAGGTCAGTCAGTTCCTCCTCAGTTAGCTGCAGTCAGTCAGCTCAAGGTAGCCACAGAGATGAGAGCTGCTGCCCCTCCAGCTGGTGATTATTAAAAATATTAATGGAAATACGTCTTGTGCCTGGAGTCTCATCTCTATGCTTCCGACCTGACGGGACATTCCTGCTGCACAGAAGTTATTCAGAGTCAAGGTGACTTCTGTAACTGCCACACCCTCTAGCAGTGTTTACATAGAAGAGAGATCTCATTAGAATGAAGCTTGGCTTAAGAATATGTAAGTAGATTAAGCTGTGAGTGGGTAAAACAGCAAAGCTCCCAGACTAGCTAAACCTGTCATCCAACAGTGGGGTGCTATTGTTCCATATAAATTTCAAGAGTGTTTGGTCAATTTCTTTGAAAAAATGTCATGGTTATCCTTAAAGGCACTGCAATGAATCTGTATAATGCTTTAGGGAGTATTACCATTTTGACAATGTTGATTCTCCCAATTCATCAACAGGGAATTTGTTTCCATTTCTTTGTGTCCTCACTTATTTCTTTTTCTTTCTTTTTTTTTTTTGCTTTTTGGGTCACACCCGGCCATGCTCAGGGGTTCCTCCTGGCTCTGCACTCAGGAATCACTCCTGGCGGTGCTCGGGGACCATATGGGATGGCGGGATCGAACCCAGGCCGGCACAAGCCGGTGCAAGGCAAACACCCTACCCCGCTGGGCTATCGCCCCGGCCCCTCTCACTTATTTCTTGAAGCAGTGTTTTGTAGTTTTCTTTGTACAGGTCCTTACGCCCTTAGTTAAGCTTAATTCCAAGGTACGATTGTGAACTAGATTTTTTAAATATCACTTTCTTTTCTTTTGTTATTTACAAACAGGAAAGACATGTACTTTTGGGTATTGATTTCATAACCTGTCACTCTACTATGCATATCTATTGTTCCTAGGAGTTTTGGTAGGGAGGTTAGGGTTCTCTAAATATAGTATCATGTTATCTGCAAATAATGATAGTTTGTTTTTTTCTTTTTTATATCTGGATGCCCTTAATGTCTCTTTCCCTAATTGCTATGACAAGAACTCCGGTACTATATTGAATAGAAGTGGTGATAGGGGATAACCTTGTCTTGTCCCTGAACTTAAGGTAAAGGCTTTTAATTTTTTTCCATTGAGAATAAAGCTTGCTGTGAGTTTTCAGTAGATGGCTTTGATGATATTTATGAAAGTTCCTTTAATTCCCATTTTGTTGAGAGTATTTATCATGAATGGGTGCTGGATATTGTCAAACTCTCTTCTCTGCATCTATTGATATGGTCAAGTGGTTTTCATATTTTCTTTTATTGATATGATGTATTATGTTGATTGACTTGCAAATGTTTAACCATCCTTGCATCCCCAGCATGATGGTGGGGATGAGTCTACTCAGTCATGATGTATGATCTTTTTGATGAGTTTTTTGGATTCTGTTTGCTAGTATTTTGTTGAAGATCTTTACAGCTGTGTTCATCAGGGTTATATCTTATTTTTGTGACCTCTCTGTATTATTTGGGTATCAGGGGTGATATGTGCCTCATAGAGACTGTTTGGGAGTGTTTCTGTTTCTTCCATTTCCTGGAAAAGGTTGAAAAGGACTGGCAATAGGTTCTCTTTAAAGGTTTGAAATAATTTACTAGTGAATCCATCTGGACCTGGGCTTTTATGTTTGGGAAGACTTTTGATTATCGCTTTCAATTTCCACTGGAATGATAGGCTTTT
>JAJIBD010005262.1:0-113709 GCA_021461705.1 Cryptotis parvus
TTGCACATGGCTGACCTGGGTTCAATCCCGGCATCCCATATGGTTTCCCAACCACCACTAGGAATGATTCCTGAGTGCAGAGCCAGGAATAATCCCTGAGCATTGCTGGGTGTTACCCCCAAAGCAAAATAAATAAATAGACAAACCATAAAGAAGAAAAACACAGACTGGAGGTAAGACAGCTGCAATAATAACTACAAGCTTAGCTGGGACCAGAGTGGTAACAGATCCAGTAGGCGCTGCCCTTGCATGGGATCAACCTGGTTCAATCCCGGCACCAGATATGGTTCCCTGAGCCCACCAGGAGCAATTCCTGAGTGAAGAATGAGGAATAAGTCCTGAGCAGAGACAAGTGTAGCCCAAAAACAAAACAAAGAAGCAAAAAACAAAACTTGCTTAGTTAACAATAGAATCTGCAGGGCCTAAATAAAAACTGAAGGGAAAAAATAAAGGTGCATATCCTCCTTCAGGTAAATAACCCAGTGAAATCTGACATCAGTCACATGTTCCAGTTAAAGCTACCGCAAGAAACACACCTCAGTTAAATCTTAAAGGTCAGAAGTAGAAATGACCACAGCAGAGGACAACAGCAGAAGAGTGCCCGCAGGGTGGGGGAGTGGACGGGTCAGAAGGAGGGCATGGGACTGACCGGGACCACATGGGGGGCATGACCAGGGATAACGTGGATGAGTCAGAGATGTGTGCGAACAGCTTGGTCCCAAGGCTGCTGGGTCAAACAGAGCCTGAAGGAGCGCTGCTGCTGAGACCTGCTCGCACTCCTAACCTCCCCTCTCCATCCCACACTCCCACAGCGACAAAGTGGGGAGAGGAGAGGAGGACGAGGGAGAGGAGGAAAGATAGAGAGAAGGGGGAGAGGGGGAGAGGGGAGGGAGAGGGGGAAGGGGAGGGGGAAGAGGAAGGAGGGAGGAAAGGGCTGGGAAAGTGGCTACCACTGACTCCTCCAGCACAACCTCAGCACTATCTCCACCACCACACCGAACAGAGCCACACACTGGCGTGCACCGGCACACGCACCCGGAATCCCTGTCCGCACCGGCACACGCACCCTCGGAATCCCTGTCCGCACCGGCACACGCACCCTCAGAATCCCTGTCCGCACCGGCACACGCACCCCGGAATCACTGTCCGCACCGGCACACGCACCCTCGGAATCCCTGTCCGCACCGGCACACGCACCCTGGAATCACTGTCCGCACCGCACACGCACCCTCGGAATCACTGTCCGCACCGGCACACGCACCCCTCGAAATCACTGACCGCACCGGCACACGCACTCGGAATCACTGTCCGCACCGCACACGCACCCTGGAATCACTGTCCGCACCGGCACACGCACCCTCGGAATCACTGACCGCACCGGCACACGCACCCCTCGGAATCACTGTCCGCACCGGCACACGCACCCTCGGAATCACTGTCCGCACCGCACACGCACCCCTCGGAATCACTGACCGCACCGGCACACGCACCCTCGGAATCACTGACCGCACCGCACACGCACCCTCGGAATCACTGACCGCACCGGCACACGCACCCTCGGAATCACTGACCGCACCGGCACACGCACCCTCGGAATCACTGTCCGCACCGGCACACGCACCTCGGAATCACTGACCGCACCGGCACACGCACCCTCGGAATCACTGACCGCACGGCACACGCACCCTCGGAATCACTGACCGCACCGGCACACGCACCCTCGGAATCACTGTCCGCACCGGCACACGCACTCCTGGAATCACTGTCCGGCACCGCACACGCACCTCGGAATCACTGTCCGCACCGGCACACGCACCCTGGAATCCCTGTCCGCATCGGCACACGCACTCGGAATCACTGACCGCACCGCACACGCACCCTGGAATCCCTGTCCGCACCGGCACACGCTCCTCAGAATCACGCACACCCCTCAGCCTAGATGCAGCCTCTTCCGAACACTAGGGAATGGCCGACTCAGCCAGTGACAACATTCTGACCACATCAGATGTCAAGAGCATTCCTTGAGCCTGCCTCAGAGCGACGTGGGGTTTAATGAGTGACTACAAAATACTGTTCCCTGTCTTTCTGGAAAGTCCTGCAATTGTGTTAAGTCACGAGGGTCCCTGCCTAACATTAGGAAGTCATAGGGCCTGGGCCAGAGAAACAGCACAGCAGGCAAGGTGTTTGCCTTGCTCTTGGCCGACCTGAGTTCGATCCCAGGCAGCCCAGATGGGTCGCCACAGAGCCCTGTCAGAAGCGGTCTCTTAACGAGAGCCAGGAGTAAGTCCTGAGCACAGTGGGATGACCCTCACCCCAAGGAAATGATAAAGGCTATTTCCTGTTCTATAAGTGAACAACTTTGCCCTGTGTATGTGAGTCTCTGGATCAGGTATACCTTGGCTGGGCTTGAAAAAGACTGCTGTAGGGTGGGACTCTGATGAGCCGGGCTTGAAGAGGTGGGGAGTCCGATGTGCAAAATGGCAGCCCCTCATGGTGTGGGGGTTCCTCTGGCTTCTTGCTGTGCCCAGCTGATCACGAGGCGCCCAGGAGGGATGGCAGGTTCTAGCCCTGGCCCACCATCCCAGCAGAGCCTCGCAAGAAGCCAGAGGAACCCCCACACCATGAGGACCTCCATTTTCTACATCCGACTTCCCAGTTTGTCAGAGCTCCACCCAGCAGAAGAGCTGATCACAAGCCTAGCTATCAATAAATGTAGGAGAGGCGACTAAAAGATGAGAGGCGATTATCCCACCCACACGGCAGAGCCTGGCAAGCTACCCGTGTTGTATTTGATATGCCAAATACCAGTAACAATTATAGACCTCATTCCCATGACCTGATGGAATGGTTTGAGGCTCTCTATGTTCCTAGATCGAGCAGATGCCCTTAGGTTACACTAGCATGTGACAGGATGTATGGAGATGTTACTGGTGCCCGCTCGAAGCAAATCGATGAACAACAGGAAGACAAGTGATACAAGTGATAAGTGAACAACACAACCAAAGGGTGCTGTGGTCACTTCTTCTAATGCAGCTAATAAAGATACATTTAACATTTGCTCTAATTCACAGTATTGGAAATGACGAGCTAGTGAAACTAAGTGAAACAAAGCTCTCCCTTTGCAAGAGAGAAAGGACGGGGACAGGCACTTGCCTTGTACCTGGAAGACGCTAGTTAGATTTTCTGGCAATGCAGGAGCTGTCTTTTTATTTTGCTTTTTGGGTGACACCCAGCGATGCTCAGGGGTTACTCCTGACTCTGCACCCAGGAATTAACCCTGGCGGTGCTTGGGGGATATGGGATGCCAGGGATGGAACCTGGGTGAGCCGTGTACAAGTCAAATGCCCTCCCTACAGTACTATGGCTCCAGCCCTTCAGCACTGACAGGAGTGATGCCTGAGCACAGAGCTAGGAATAATCCCTGAGCACCGCAGGGCAAGATTCCCGCCCAGCCAGAAACAGAAATCAAGTTTTCCTAACACTCTTTGCAGTTCCTGAAAATATAGGGTTTTTTCTTTCCTTCATATCATTTATTCTCTAGGATTCTAAGAAAAATTTCTCTACGCATCTCACTATAAAGGCCATATGACAAAAACCTGAGGATATGAGAAACTGAATTGGAATTGGACACATCTACATACGAGTATTAGTTGGACACATCTTATATATGAGGCTTTAGTTGGACACGCCTTACATACAAGGTTTAGTTGGACATATCTTACACACAAGGTTTAGTTGGACAGGTCTTCATATGATGTTTAGTTGGACACGTCTACAAACAAGGCTTAGTTGGACACGTTGTCCATACGAGGTTTAGTTGGACATGTTCTTACATTCGAGGTTTAGTTGGACATGTCTACATACGAGGTTTAGTTGGACATGTCCTACATACGAGGTTTAGTTGGACACATCTTAAATATAAGGCTTAGTTGGATACATCTACATATGAAGTTTAGTTGGACGTCTTACATATGAGGTTTAGTTGTACATGTCTTACATAGAGGTTTAGTTGGACACGCCTACATACGAGGTTTAGTTGGACATGTCTACATATGAGTTTTAGTTGGACATGTCTTACATAGAGGTTTAGTTGTACACGTCTTACACACGAGGTTTAGTTGGACATGTCTACATGCGAAGTTTAGTTGGACACATCATCCATATGAGGTTTTAGTTGGACACGTCGTCCATACGAGGTTTAGTTACTCTCCAGCGCTAATAGAAATTCTGAAGAAAGCTGTTTTCCTATCAGAAAGTACCAGCTGTACTAGTTACTCAGCAAAATTGTTTTGCAAATGTTCAATGGGAATAAAAATAGTAAGAAATGAGTAATAAGTGGGAATAACTTATAATAACTCCCATATTACAAAAGCACAGCATTTACTGTTTTCCTGTGTCTGTGCAAAGGCCCACCAGTAACAGGAGGATCAAGTAAATTAGATGAAGCATTTAAAAGCACATTCTAGGGGCCAGAGCGATAGTCCAGCGGGTAGGGCGTTTGCCTTGCACGCTGCCTGCCTATGCAGGCCCGGGTTTGATCCCCGGCATCCCATATGGTCCCCTGAGCACTGCCAGGAGTGATTCCTGAGTGCGGAGCCAGGAGTAACCCCTGAGCCGTCACCGGTGTGACCCAAAAAAGCAATAAATAAATAAATAAACAAATAAATAAATAAAGGCACATTCTATTTTCCTATTAGTATTACTGGTATTAAATAACAGAAAGAGAAGCAGCCGGATGAGACTCGCCCATCACACTAGTCACCATTTTCACTGTCCGACGCTGGGAAACTGCCTCACGACCAGAATAACAGAGCAAAACCAGTTCGAGGCCAGGTCGTGGCCGCAAGTGGCCCGCGGTCCATTAAAATAGTAGAAACAGTAATGTCTTTTAATGCACTGCATTCCACGAAGAGCAGGAAAGTTTGGCGGAGGGAGAGATAGAGAGGAGAGAAATGACATACAGAACCCGCCAAGTAGTTGAGGTGTGGGAGGGGGAGGGAGGTGGGGACATTGGTGATGGGAGATGGGTTTGGGTGGAGGGATGGGTGTTGGAACACTGTAGAACCAAAACTCTACATGAGCATCTTTCAATTGTATGTCTAAAATGGTGTAATAATATTTGGGGGGAATAATTAAATTAAATTAAAAAAAACAGAAAGATATTTATATTCTTTTAATAAGGACAATAAAGCCAAATTACAGTCAATTATTAAAGGGTTTTCACAGACTGAAAACACACAAACACACAAGAAAACTGGTTCCAGGCCTTTTCCCCTGAACCAATGATCCTCTGTGCCCCGGTGTGGCCTCCCATCGCCTGCCCGCAGCAGGCCCGAAGTCAGTCTGGCTGCTCAGCGGGCAGCTTGAGAACAGTGCTCACTTCTGGGTGAGGGAAAACGCCGTTCTGGTCCATCAGTTCACCTACTCGCCTCCTGGAGGACGCTGACCAGCTCAGCAATCACGAACACGCGGCGTGGCGTCGATGTCCTGAATGATGAACTTCTTCCCCAGGGCGTTGGACTCGTCCAAGTAGAGCAGAAACTGCTTCATGGCAGGGTCGCTGTGGAGAGAAGGAGCTAGTTGTCGCCCGATGCCAGAGACTCAGCCTGCTGGCTGGAGCACCGAACTGGAGAACATGAAGCAGCTTAAGGCTTCGTGTTCTTCTGCCTTCCTCCGAATCTGATTTAAACTGTTAGATGTCAGCCTCTCTCTGTCTCTCTCTCTCTCTGTCTCTCTCTCTCTCTCTCATATGGTTTACAGGCACACAACACACAACTTCCATTTAGAACTAGCAGTGCACACTTCAAAAAAAGAGGCTAATAAAGACAAGAATGAATGCTAAGGGCTGCTCTAGGCCGCAGTCAGGGCCTAGAGCCACTGCCGGCCCTGTTTGGGGGCAGAATTCCCCTACTGGTCCAAGGCCTCCACGTTTCAGGATCTGATGGTCAGGGCTAAGTGACCCATGACCACATTTTAGTCTGCAGTTTTCACTACCTTGCAAAAAGACAAGAGAATTTACGAAAACTAATGGCACAGGATCTTCGGTAACGCCACGCGGAGAGCAAGCCTGCCGGGCTCGCCTCTCAGAGCCTAAGGAGGCTTCCTCGCACACAGCCTCCGAGCGCCTCCACGCAGGACCTGTGCGGGAAAGGAAACTGCCGTGAAGGGCGACGCGCGAGCAAGGGCTGGGGTGCGGCAGGCACTCAGGACTGCGTCCCCCTCAATTCTGAGCCTCTCCAGTAACTCAGAATCGTGAAAGGAAACCCGAAGAAGCTGAAGAATGCGGGCTCCAAGGAGAGACGCAAATTCAATCTACTGAAAAGATCTGGCGGAATCCCATCGATCCCTATGGCCGGTGCAATGAAGGGCCACACGGAAGTGCTGAACGGATTTGCCCACGCTGTTGCATTTGCGTTAAACTGCTCCTTCGTCTGGGAGATACCACATGCGGCCACGTGCCACTAGTGCGCTGGCCCTGGGAGGCTGCACAGGCTGCATGACGCCACCCAGGCCGGGAAGGGGCAGGAACACGGCGCGCCCAGGAAAGACGCCACAAGCTTCGCCAGAGCCCGAGCGAACGAGTGACAGCGCGGTCTCAACAGACGGGCGCTGAGTGTCCTGGGCAGGCGGCCACAATCACGCTGCAGTCATGGACGGCAGGCTGAGACCGCTGACCAGGTCACACAGGACTGTGACAGGACATGACTGAGCAGTGACATGATTCTGTCAGATGTGGGTGATGTCCCGAGGTCTCCCTGCCCGCCCGGGTACTGCCCACCGTTCCTCTCCCTGCTCACACCCTCTGCCACCTCATCCAGACTCAGCAGCACCCCGATCAAGTAGGACCCTGGAAAGCACCCAGACCCTGCGGGGCTGGAGGACACGGCCAGCGGGCAAACACCACGGGCACCTTGAGCAGACAGACAGTATGCCATGGGCATTTTCTCATCAGGTCCATTTGGCTCCATTCGAGCTAAACTGTGTTCCCGCTGGAAATTAGCTAACGCATATAATTTAAGCTCCTTTTTTTTCCCTCTTTTTTTGGGGTGACACAGCAGTACTAGTGTTACTTCTGGCTGTGCTCAGGAATTACTCCTGGTGGTGCTCTGGGGATCATATGGGACGGGGCAGAGTGGAGCTGGGGCAGCCACGCAAGGCAAACGCCCTCCCGCTGTGCTGTGTTCCAGCCCTCTAACGCAGATCATGGCTAGAACATTCTACAGGGCTGGAGCATGTCTGTGTGTGTCAGGTCCTGAGTTCAATCCCTGTCCCCCCCCAACACTGCCACGGGTGGTCCCCTATCAGACTCCGACAAATAATATTTCTCTATCAATTCTCCACGGCCTCTGCACAACACAGCTCATGAATTTGTCAGTGAACGTAGTCTGTGAAATCATCTGATATATCTGTTACGTCTGTTCCCCTCTTAGAAGCAGTTTCCAAAGCCTCCTCAGCATTTGGGCTTGGCACAGACAAGTCCATCCTATTTCTGGGTCTCAACAAACCCCTGTGTCCTGGCCAGCGGCTTACGGACAGAAAGTGCTCCTCAGAGGCGCCGCGCTGGCCCTGAGGAGCACCTGCCAGTCACCCTGCATGCTGCATGGGCTCCCTCGAGCTCCCGAGGGGGGGGGGAATAGCACCCCTCTCTGTCACAGGCCACTGGGTTAGCGTCTAGGCTCCCCGAGGGGGCGGAACAGCACCCCTCTGTGTTACAGGCTGCTGGGTTAGCGTCTAGGCTTCCGAGGGGGCGGAACTGCACCCCCTCTGTGTTACAGGCAGCTGGGTTAGCGTCTAGGCTCCCGAGCCGGGCGGAACAGCACCCCTCTGTGTTACAGGCTGCTGGGTTAGCATTAAGATACCTCATACTCATTAACTCCTCGGCAAGCAGCATCTGGCACTGTGGGAAAGGATTGGGCAGAGGCTCAGTGACGAACAGCTCGATCCCTATTAAATGGTTTCCTATTTCAGCAACAGGAAAACGTCCATGGCATTACTCTCTGTCTGCTCCACACAGCACGGTGAATACCCAGTTTCCTGCTGAGAGAGGCCCTGGAGCCCCATCACCATTACCGGCTGTGCGACTGACAGTGGCCTCCCCTGCCTCATCAAGATGGGACCCAGGACACCTCTACCTCCAAGGAGGGCTGAGACGACCCAGGGCCTAACACGGCGCCTCACACACCAGTGTGACTTTAGGATCAACAGGAAACATTGCCCAGTGTGCTGGACGGCTGGCACCTCCCAACGCTGAACCCAGCTGGCTCAGGGGGCAGGTCAGGGTCTGCCACTGCTTGACCCGAGCTACAGCCCCCATCTCTGCCTGTTACTAACGTCACCTGAGTTAGTGAACAAAGTGACTTTCATCTCACCTATATTATAAACAATATCATTAGCCCATTGCTTAATTGCTCTATTTTATTTTCACAAAATGAAAACAAATTCTCTTTTGGTTTGGGGGCTGGAAGCCAGCACTTCCGCACACTGGACAGGCACCCACGAGGGAGAGCTGGTCACCGAAAGCTCTGACCGTGCTGCCCGCCGGGCTGCTCAGGTCTAGCGCACACACCATTCTGCACTGAAAGCTAAGTCCAATCTATCCCCAAGTCCTGATCCGCTTGGATTCTTGGTCAGAGGAGCGCCTGGCGAGCCGGTCCAGGGGGCTGGGTGGGAGTGCAGACCACACCTCGACTGCTGACCAAGGTCCTCCCACATGTCAGCTTGGGCACTGCCTGGTGTGGGGTCAGGGGGTGGACACGCCCTCTGAGGAGCCGTGGACATGCGGCGACGGTGCTCGGCTGAGCCTCTTGCTGCTCGCACATAGCACAGGTCTGAAGGCAAACCGTCAGGATGAGGCTGCTCCCGCTCGAGCCGTTCCTCTGGAGTCTTTGCTGTTTCTGCTGATAATGGCTGGCACAGCATCTCTGCCAACTTCCCGCGGAAGCACTTGCCAAGGCGGCTGTGCAGCACCAGGAGACCTGCTCCGCACATGGACAGACCAAGTGTGGCAGATGCTCTCGGCTTGGATCTCACGGGGGTTGGCAGGGTTCGGGGGAACTTCGCGGGCGTGAGGCTGGCAGCAAACCACCGACAAAGCGGAAGCCTTCACCGCCCTTATTTTGACACGCAAGTACAAATTCACCAACAAAACCCTTTCATTTAGTTTTATGCAACCATGTTGGAAAATGGCACAGCGCTTTCACGCAGTGAAAGGCAGAGCGAGCGTATGATACAGCCGCCCACTCTGCAGCTCCAGCAGGACAACGTGAAGCGTTATATCCGGCCCAGGGTTTACTACGGGCGCTGCTCACAACAGCTGACACAGGGGAGCCACCTGGAATGACTGGGTGAAGGTGTGGCACGCTTATACCATGGAATACTATTCAACTATCAAAAAGAAAAATAGACAATGACAAGAATTAAGGTTACCTGACGGTAAGAAGACACACATGTGCATCAGTGTTTTATGTTTTTGTAGGTCACACTCAGCGATGCTCACAGGTCACTCCTGACTCTACACTCAGGAATTACTCCTGGCAATGCTTGGGGACCATATGGGATCCCCAGAATTGAACCCAGGTTGGACATGTGCAAGGCCAACTTACCTGTGGTGCTATCTTCTTGGCCTGTGTATGAATGTTTGAAATAAAAGGGTGTGAGTTTAGTTCAAAATGACAGGGGTGTGCGGAGTTAGTACAGTGGGGACGTGCTTGCCTTGCACAGTCAACCACTGTTCCATCCCCCGAGCACAAAGCCCTGAGCACCACTAGGTGTGGTCCCCAACCAAAAAAAAATAAAACACAAAGAAAACCCCCTAACCATGTGAGGGAGCTTAGGGAAGTGATTCAGCGGCAAAGCACCAGCCCGCAGGCAGGACGCTGCCCACACCCAGGTGCGCCCCAACACCATCATGACGAATTACACTTTAAAGAGGAAGTTATAAATACTACAGAGGTCAGTTTTAGTGTGTGCAATCTGATGAGACTTAGAAGGGAAGAGTCTCAAGAACCTTGGGTTGGTCATTTTGAACTCTCACACCGGCCTGACTCCACCTCAGGTAACCTACCTCCCTGGGGTGTGCGGCTGGCAGGGCGGGCCAGCTAATGCGCCGCTTATTAATAGAAAAACTAGGAAATTCAACACCAAGGGAAGGTAATACCCTCAAGAAAAAAAGAAACAGTACACCAGAAGAAGCTATCCCTGAACACCACAACACCATGGCGAAACAACGCAGATCCCCAGCTCGAAGAACAGATGAAGGAATCGACCCTGAAGACTCAAAAAAAGAATACAGATGTGCATGATCTCTCTGACAATGAAATCAGAGAAGAAATTGGTAGGATGTTTAAGGAGCTCAACGAAAAAAAATTGAGCAGATGTCCAATAAAATACAGGAGAACATAAACGAAGCAGTTGAAAGGGCAGTCAATAAACTACGGGAGGAAATGAGAGCAGAAATGAGAACCATGCAAAGAGAAATATTATCACTTAAAAAACTCAATAGACGAAATGAAAAACACAATCGGGACTCTCAACAGTAGGATGACAGCAGCGGAAGAGAGAATCAGTGAGACTGAAGATGAGCTGCAGAAAGCACTCAGAGATCTACAGAAGATGGAAAAAAGACCGGAAAATGGATCAGCAACGGAACAGAGAACAATGGGATGAAGCCAGGCGGAACAACATAAGAATCAGAGGGACAAGAAAGTAACCCCAAGGAAATTAAAACAGTTAAAAACATCCTGGCTGAAAAGTTCCCGAGTTAAAGGACGAAGGCATCCAGATCCAAGAAGCCCGACGCGTACCAGCAAGAAGAGACCCCAATAGAAAGACCCCAAGACACATCCTAGTCAAAGTAATGGATGCCATAGACAGAGACAGAATTCTTCAGGCAGCAAGATCAAAGAAGGAAATTGTATACAAAGGAGCATCCATTCGACTTTCAGCAGACTTCTCAGAAGACACCCTCCAAGCCCGAAGGCAGTGGTGGGATATAGTAAAAAAACTTAATGAAATGAATGCCTCAGCAAGAATTCTTTATCCGGCTAAACTCTCGCTCAGATTTGAAGGACAGATATATAACTTCTTAGATAAACAACAGCTTAGGAACTTTGTAAAATCAAAACCAACCTTAAAAGAAGGACTGAAAGATCTACTATAAGACGAGACATAACCCAAAAGAACAACCAACCTATTCAGAAAGATGGCACAAAATCCCATGACAATAATCTCTCTCAATGTCAATGGTCTAAATGCACCAGTTAAGAGACACAGAGTGGCACAGTGGATCAAGAAATTGAATCCGACATTCGGCTGCCTTCAAGAAACACACCTGAACAATCGGAGCAAAGACAAGCTCAAAATAAAAGGCTGGAAAACAATCCTTCATTCAAACAACCCATCCAAAAAGGCTGGGGTAGCCATACTGGTATCTGACAACATAGACTTCAAGCTGAAGAAGGTCAGAAGGGACAGTGAAGGTCACTTCTTAATAGTCAAGGGATGCATATATCAGGATGAAATCACGCTATTAAACATATATGCACCCAACGAGGGGCCAGCAAAATACCTAAAACAACTACTAATAGACTTCAAAGAAGACATTGACAGCAACACAATTGTAGTTGGAGACTTCAACACTGCTCTATCAACCCCGGATAGATCAACAGGATTGAAACTTACCAAGGAAATACTGGCCCTTAAAGAAGAGATGGAAGAAAGAGGGCTGGTAGACATATACAGGGCATTTCATCCTCAAAAAGCTGAATACACTTTCTTCTCCAGTGCACATGGAACATACTCCAAAATAGATCACATGCTGAGCCATAAATCATACCTCCATAAAATCAAGAAGATAGAAATTGTGCCAACTATTTTTTCAGACTATGAGGCACTGAAAATAGAAGTTAATTGTACACAAAAACGGAGACCAATACCAAGTACCTGGAAACTAAACAGCTCACTACTGAACAACCAGCAAGTCATAAAAAGAAATCAAAGAGGAAATCCAAAGATTCCTGGAAACAAATGAGACTGAAGACACGAATTACCAGAACTTGTGGGATACAGCGAAAGCAGTGTTAAGAGGCAAGTTCATAGCTCTTCAAGCATTCATCAGAAAAGAAGAAAAGGTCATCATAAACAGTCTGACTTCACAACTTAAGATCTTAGAGAGTGATCAACAAAAGGAGCCCAACCCAAGCAGAAAGAAAGAAATAATACAACTTAGAGCAGAAATCAATGAGATGGAATGTCAAAAAAACAATCCAGAAGATCAACGAAACCAAAAGCTGGTTCTTTGAAAAAATAAACAAGATTGACAAACCACTTGCAAGACTTGTAAGAAAAGGAAAAAGAGAGAACCCAAATAAATAGAATTAGAAATGAAAACAGGGACATCACAACAGAAACCACAGAAATTCAAAAGATCATCAGAGATTACTATGAGAGCCTGTACGCCACAAAACAAGAAAACCTAGAAGAAATGGACAAATTCCTGAATTCCGATAGCTTCCCAAATCTGCAACAAGAAGATTTGGAATACCTCAACAAACCTATTTCCATCGAGGAAATAGAATCAGTAGTCAAAGGTCTCCCCAAACACAAAAGCCCAGGTCCAGATGGATTCACCAGTGAATTCTACAGAACCTTTAGGGAGGACCTACTCCCAATTCTTTTTAAGCTCTTCCGGCAAATTGAAGAAACAGAAACACTCCCAAATAGCTTTTATGAGGCACATGTCACCCTGATACCCAAAGCAGACAAAGATGCCACAGAAAAGGAAAACTACAGACCAATCTCCCTGATGAATACAGATGCTAAGATCTTCAACAAAATACTAGCAAATAGAATCCAAAGAGTCATCAAAAAGATTATACACCATGACCAAGTGGGATTCATCCCGGAAATGCAAGGATGGTTCAACATCCGCAAGTCAATCAACATAATACATCATATCAACAAAAAAAGAAAAATAAAAAACCATATGATCATATCAAAAGATGCAGAGAAGGCATTTGACAAGATTCAACACCCGTTCATGATGAAAGCTCTCCGTAAAATGGGGATTGAAGGAACCTTCCTCAAGATAATCCAGGCCATCTACTACAAGCCCACAGCGAGCATCATTCTCAATGGGGGAAAAACTGAAAGCCTTCCCCTTAAGATCAGGGACAAGACAAGGCTGCCCACTCTCACCACTTCTATTCAATATAGTACTGGAAGTACTTGCCATAGCAATCAGGGAAGAAAAAAGACATTAAGGGCATCCAGATAGGAAGGGAAGAAGCCAAGTTATCACTATTTGCAGATGACATGATATTATACCTGGAAAACCCAAAACTCTCTACCAAGAGGCTCCTAGAAATAATACATTCCTATAGCAGAGTAGCAGGGTACAAAATCAATACCCAAATGTCAATGGCCTTCCTACAGGTCTGTCTTGCGCCGCAGAAAATCAAATACCTAGGAATCAGTTTGACAAGGAATGTAAAGGATCTCTACAAAGAAAACTACAAAACATTACTTCAGGAAATAAAAAGAAGACCTGAGGAAATGGAGACATATTCCCTGCTCATGGATCGGAAGGATTAACATTATCAAAATGGTAATACTCCCTAGAGCTTTATACAGATTCAATGCGGTCCCTATGAAGATACCCATGATGTTCTTCAAAGAAATTGAACACACACTCCTGAATTTGTATGGAATAATAAAACTCCACGAATAGCTAAAGCAATCCTTGGGAAAAAGAAGATGGGAGGTATCACTTTCCCCAACCTCAAGCTCTACTACAGAGCAGTTGTAATTAAGACAGTGTGGTATTGGTATAGAGACAGACCTGTAGACCTATGGAATAGAACTGAGTATCCTGAAACACATTCTCAAATATACAACCACTTAATCTTCGATAAAGGAGCAAAAAATATTAAGTGGAGCAAAGAAAGCCTCTTCAACAAATGGTGCTGGGAAAACTGGACAGCTACATGTAAAAAAATGAACTTAGACCTCCTTCTAACGCCATGCACAAAAGTCAGATCAAAATGGATTCTAGATCTCAACATCAGACATGAATCTATAAGGTACATCGAAGAAAACATAGGAGAAACGCTCTACGACATCGAAACGAAAAGTATCTTTAAAGACGACACACCACTGACCAAGCAAATGGAAGCAAAGATAAACAAATGGGATTATATAAAACTAAAAAGCTTCTGCACCTCAAAAGAAACGGTGACCAAGATACAAAGACAATCCACAGAGTGGGAAAGGATATTCACCCAATACCCATCTGACAAGGGGTTGATATCCAGGATATATCAGGCACTGGTAGCACTCCACAAGAAAAAAACAGCCAACCCCATCAAAAAATGGGGGAGAAGAAATGAACAGAAGCTTCCAAAAAAGAAGAAATTCGAATGGCCAAAAGGCATATGAAAAAGTGTTCTTCATCTTTAATCATCAGGGAGATGCAAATCAAAACAACAATGAGGTACCATCTCACCCCACAGAGACTGGCACACATCCAAAACAGCAAGAACAACCGGTGCTGGCGTGGATGTGGGGAAAAAGGGACTCTGATCCACTGTTGGTGGGAGTGCCGACTGGTCCAGCCCTTTTGGAAAACAATATGGGCATTCCTCCGAAAACTAGATATTGAGCTCCCATTTGATCCAGCAATAGCACTCCTGGGAATATACCCGAGAGACCGAAAAACACATAGCAGAAACACTATCTGTACTTCTTTATTCATCTCTGCGCTATTCACTATAGCTAGAATCTGGAAACAACCTAAATGCCCGAGAACAGAGGACTGGCTAAAGAAACTGTGGTTCATCTATACTATGGAATACTATGCGGCTGTCAGAAAAGATGAAATTATGAAATTTACCTGCAAATGGATGGACATGGAGACTATCATGCTGAGTGAAATTAGTCAGAAGGAAAAGGACATATATAGAATGACTGCATTCATTAATAGGACATAAATAGATACCAGTGTTTTACTAAATGTGGGAAATGGTAATGGCAGATTAAAACTCACCATTGAATATGCACAAAGAGACTTAAGTGATAAACTCTAAATATCTGCAGGGCTAGCCACAATGTGTAAAATAAGAGGGAGAGAGATGCAGAGACAGAGAGAGAGAGAGACAGAGAAAGAGAGGAAACTGGGGTACCTGCTATTAAGGCAGCCTGGGGGTGGGCAGGAGGGGTGGGGGTACATTGGTGGTGGAAATGGGGCACTGGTGGAGGGATGGGTGCTGGTATACTGTATTACCAAGAACCAATTATGAACACCTTTGTAATTGTATGTTTCACTGTGGTATAATAAAAAAAATTTAAAAAAAAAAAAGAACCTTGGCTTTCCAATTCACTGTTAACAGGACTTAACCGGCAGTTTCCTGATTTATTCCAGATTCAAGCCCAGATCAAAGGAACTGATGGAACTGGGCTTTAAACGGTGGGCTTTAGCGGTGAGCTGAGCCTTTGGCTCAAACCAGCAAGTCCTGGGCTCCTCCCGAACAGGCTGACCACGTCTGAGACGTCCGTAGGCGCCTGGTAAGAACAAGAGGTGCAGCAACATCCTGTCTCGTGGGCCGCCATGCATGACAGTGGGGCTGGCCGCTGAAGAGCCACGGACAGTTAAAGAGTTTTAGGAGACTGACTAGTTTGATAAACTAAAGATCTAACTAAAGTACATCCTTTCAGTTCAACACTCAACGTATCTCAAAGTCCCCTACAACCTGCAGAGAGAGGGGCAGGAACAGAAGCCGTAAGTGCAGGGTTCAGGAACCCTGTTCTTGAGATCAGAGACAGCCATGGGGGAAACCACGGGCCGCGGCCAGTTATCTTGTTCTCATCTTAAAGTGAACGGCCGGGCCGAGTGATAGCACAGTGGGGAGGGCGTTTGCTTTGCACACAGCTGACCTGGGTTCGATCCCCAACATCCCATATGATCCCCTGAGCACCACCAGGAGTAATTGCTGAGTGCAGAGCCAGGAGTAACCCCTGAGCACTACAGGACGTGACCCAAAAGAAAACAAAGTGAAGGACCCCTCCGAGGGTGCCCCAATGATTTCTTAGGCCCGAGTCTTTCCGAGAGCCGTATTTATGTAGACACTTATTCTTTCGACAATTTTACAGGTTACACTTTAGGGGAACATGAAATGGCTCTGCTAGAATCACAGCCTTCCATAAAGCAAAGTCTCTGCTGCTGGTGCCAACAGTGCAACAAAAGGGGACCCGATGCCTGGTGCCCGCTGGTGAACAGCTTCTTACACCCCATACAGGAACAGTGCTCGGAGAGCAAGAGCACAGACTCTGCATGAGGAAGGCCCTGAGCACCCCTGGAGTAATGCCCAGGGACTGGGCAAGGCTCCACCAAACCCCAAACAACGCACTCGAGTGAGATACCTCGCATGGTGGATACAGGGTGGGGCGGGGCTGTGGTCGCCAGTCTGGGCCCGTGCCGTAAAGTAAACAGGCAAGCCAGAAGCAGGTCGTGAGGCGTAGACAGGCCAGACAAGCAGGTCGTGACGAGGCGTAGACAGGCCAGACAGAAGCAGGTCGTGATGAGGTGTAGACGGGCCAGACAGAAGCAGGTCGTGACGAGGTGTAGACAGGCAAGCAGAAGCAGGTCGTGACAAAGCGTAGACAGGCCAGACAGAAGCAGGTCATGACGAGGCGTAGACAGGCCAGACAGAAGCAGGTCGTGACGAGGTGTAGACAGGCCAGACAGAAGCAGGTCGTGACGAGGTGTAGACAGGCCAGACAGAAGCAGGTCGTGACGAGGTGTAGACAGGCCAGACAGAAGCAGGTTGTGATGAGGTGTAGACAGGCAAGCAGAAGCAGGTCGTGACGAGGTGTAGACAGGCAAGCAGAAGCAGGTCGTGACGAGGTGTAGACAGGCAAGACAGAAGCAGGTCGTGACGGGGCGCGCAGACAGGCCAGACAGAAGCAGGTCGTGATGAGGCGCAGACAGGCCAGACAGAAGCAGGTCGTGACGAGGTGTAGACAGGCCAGACAGAAGCAGGTCGTGACGAGGCACAGACAGGCCAGACAGAAGCAGGTCGTGACGAGGTGTAGACAGGCCAGACAGAAGCAGGTCGTGACGAGGTGTAGACAGGCCAGACAGAAGCAGGTCGTGATGAGGCGCAGACAGGCAAGATAGAAGCAGGTCGTGACAGGGCAAGGGAAGACGGCTGCTCAGTCGACTCACCAATAAACCTGTGCCACTTGCCCCGAGACAACACCAAGAGCCAATCGGATTCTGTTTTTGTGCCAAACCCGGTGATGCTCAGGGCTTACTCCTGGCTCTGCCCTCAGCAATCACTCCTGGCCGTGCTAGGGGGACCATATGGGGTGTCAGGGATCAAACCCAGGTTGGTCACGCAAAGTACTGTACTATGGTTCCAGCCAATCAGATTTCAGTGAGTCTCCCAGAGTTAAGCTCTTTAAATGTAGTCCTGCTATCGCTTTTGGTTTTGACTGGTTTTTTGGGGGTATCAGGGCTAACTCCTAGAGGAGTCTGGCAGATCATATGTGTTGGCAGGGATTCCAACTGAGGTAGCCAAGCGCAAGGCAAGTGCCTTAACTCCTGGCCTATTCTCCCACACTCAAAGGGTTTACTCCTTTTTTTTTTGCTTTTTTGGGTCACACCCAACAATCCTCAGTTGTTATTCCTGGCTCTGCACTCAGGAATTACTCATGCGGTGCTCTGGGGACCCTATGGGATTCCGGGGATCAAACCCGGGTCGGCGGCATGCAAGGCAACGCCCTCCCCGCCGCATACTATCACTCTGGCCCTACTTTTCTTAGATGTATAGAATCACTGTGAGACCCAAGGCTGCTCATGATTCAGTCTAGATGCTCCCACTCACCTTCACCAATTCCGTTTCCCTCCACCCACGTCCAGCCCCACCCCTGCCCCCTCCTTTCCCTTTTCGGCCTGTGGTTTGCAGCGGTGCTCCTTTCAGGGAATCAGGCTTCACTTCACCCCTCTCAGCACCCAGCTGTGGCCCCGGGTGACCACTGTCCACTATCACTGTCACGGCGCCGGCAGAGCGAGTACAGACCATCTTGAGCCGAGTGGACTCTCTACCTCACAGCGATTCTGGCATAAAGCTCAACTCCTAGTTTTGGGAAGAGCGCCTGTACTGTTCTCCAGAAAGCCTGGACCGATTGATGTGCCCACGCTAGTGGTTTATTCTCATCAGCATCTATTCATTTAGTCTCACACAATGAAACAAAACAGCAAGGACTGGGGCCGAAGTGACGGCACAGCAGCGCTTTGCCTTGAGTGCACCCAACCCGGGTTCAATCCCCAGCAACCCATATGGTCCCAAGCACCGCTAGGAGTGGTCCCCGGGAGGGTTAAACTTTGAGGACTATCAGGTGCCCACCTCCCAGAAAAACACTGCCAGGACCAGAGGCTACTTGTCCTGGTCCAGTTCTCCAGGGCTCACCGTCAACCAAACTTCTCAGAACAGCCCCAGCTTCTCCTCCAGAGCCTTCAGTATATTCTGCCTCTTCAATCAAACAGCTCTTAAAAATACCCCAAGGGGCCAGAGCAATAGTACAGTGGGGAGGGCATTTGTTTTGCACCAGGCCAATATAGGTTTGATCCCTGGCATCCCATAGGGTCCACCGAGCACCATCAGGAGTAATTCCTGAGTGCAGAGCCAGGAGTAAACTCTGAGCATCGCTGTGAGTGACCCAAAAAGCAAAAATAAATAGATAAATAAAAATACCCACCAGTGAGTTTCCATCCTGCTCCACCTGACTCCCTCAGTCCAACTATAAATCACCCCGAGGGCTTGAAATGTGCCCATAGGTGAGAGAAATGTGCGTTAGATTCTGAGGCTTCGCTTTCTGTTCGCAGGATCTCACGCATGCAAGCAAGTGCTTGTAGACTCAGCTCCAGCCTGGGATGGTCCGTGAAGCTTTAGAATGTGAAGAGACTCAGTACAATTTTCTAGACTGCACTAACAAAATTTAGAAGTCTTACAACTCTGAGAATTTAGTGGACGTTGAAACATCCTGGGCATGTATTATGGCTTCATAAAATGTATTCATTTCATAGGTTTCATTTTTTACATGGATTCTAAAAAATGTGGATTCTAAAAAAATTGTGGATTCTGAAAAGAAGTTTCTGGGCCGAAGTGACAGTACAGTGGGTAGGGCACTTGTTCTGCACGTGGCCAACCTGAGTTTGATCCTTGGTACCTGAGATGGTCCTGAGCTCTCAAGGAGTGATCCTCGAGTGAAGAGCCGAGGTAAACCCCAAACACTACAGAGTGTGGCCCCTCCCCAAGGCCCTACCACCATGTTTTTAATCTGCCTGAGTCATCATCATGACAAACTGTGGTTTTTATTGGGGGGAGGGTTGGGCCCACATCCAGCTATGTACAGGACTTACACCTGGCTCTGTAGTTAGGAATCACTCCTGGCAGCGCCAGGGGACCTTATGTGGTATTGGGATTTAAAATCTTAGTTGGTACGTGCAAAGCAAGCACCTTACCTGCTATACTATTTCTGTGGCCCTATACAATTCGTTTCAATCTCCTCAATGTTTTAAGAATCTAAGCATATGTCACCATAGCCAGAATCTGGAAACAACCAGTATGCCCGAGAACTGATGACTGGATAAAGAAACTTTGGTACATCTACACAATGGCAGCTGTTAGGAAAAATGATGTCATGAAATTTGCCTATAAATGGATGGACATGGAGAGAATCATGTTGAGTGAAATTAGTCAGAAGGAAAGAGACTGATATAGAATGACTGCATTTATTTGCATGGCAAATATATCACTTGTCTTCCCGCTCATCATCGATTTGTTCGAGTGGGCACCAGTAACATCTCCATTATGTCCTGTCACATGATGGTAGAGCCCAAGGGCATCTGCTTGCTCCAGGAACATAAAGAGCCTCAAACCATTCCATCAGGTCATGGGAATGAGATCTATAATTGTTACTGGTATTTGGCATATCAAATACGACACAGGTAGCTTGCCAGGCTCTGCCATGAGGGGAGACATTTTATATATATATATATATATATATATATATATACCTATTATGATACCGAAATCCAATGGTGGAAAGTACCACAAATGTGTGGGAGTCAGAGGTTAGGTAAGACAGAGAAGGGAACATGTGTGAATAATTGTCAAAAGGGCTAATACCAACCTAGAACTGAGCATTAAATACAGGCAGAAAAATGCAAAAAAAAAAAAAAAAATCTAAGCATTTAAGAATCCTATCTAAAGAGGATTAATCTGGGGCCTGAGCAGTAGCCCAGTGGGTAGGGCGTTTGCCTTGCACGCAGCCGGCCTGTGCTGTCCCTGGGTTCGATCCCCGGCATCCCATATGGTCCCCAGAGCACCGCCAGGAGTAATTCCTTAATTCCTGAGTGCAGAAGTGCAGAGCCAGGAGTAACCCCTGAGCATTGCCGGGTGTGACCCAAAAAAAGCAAAAAAAAAAAAAAAAAAAAAAAAAGAGGATTAAACACACACACACACGAGTTCCTGACCAACACTTGCGGAAAACGCCGATTACATCAATTCAACAGACACTAAAATATGGCACACAGAAAAGCTTGTAACACAATCTCTTCCATTCTCTTCAAAGAAAAAGGAAGATGAAAAAGTGGAAAGACTTGATTGATTCAAACCTTAAAGCGTTAAAGGAGTCCAGAGAAGTACACACAGGAACCACAATTCTGTAGGACGGCACACTCATTCACTCATTAGGAGATTACTAACCATTCTATAAGCACTCCTTTCAAGACGTTGACCATCTTTCCCGCCAGTAGGTGCAGATGACCTCACAAGCGCTAGGGGAGGGAGAAAGTGACGAGAAATTCAAAAAGCATTAACTTTCACACCCATGGGTGCCAGACCTCTCACACAGGCAACACACTGAACATCAGGAGCAGACATTTCATTGAAGGCAGTAAGGCTAACTGCCAGCTGGTCTTTCTATAACATTAAAAAGGGCTTGATTGCTGGTGATGGCTGAATCCTTCAGGGAAATCAATTCCACCCACTGCTAAAAACTAAAGCAGCGGCCTGTAAGAGTTCACCAGCAACTCAGGTTTCTAACGTGCTCCCTAGATTCCTTCGTCCCCAGGAATAGGAGAATAGAGAAGACCCTGATGTGTGAATTAGTTGCTCTGAAATGACTCCAGGCAGTGAACTCAAACTGCTCATTTTTGTTGTTTTGGGGACGCCAAGCAGTGCTCAGGGGTAACACCCAGGGGCTCAGGGGCCCATATGGCAGGAACTGAACCAGGTGCCACGACGTGCAGGACAAGCGTCTTACCGGAGGTACTCTCCCTCCTTTTAATTTACTCATTTATTTTGGCTTTCCGGTTCACACCCAGAGAGGCTCAGGGGATTGAACCCAGGTGGGCCGCATGCAAGGCAACTGCCCCTCCCCCACTCTCCTCCCCTGTATTCTCTCCTGGAGATCAATATACAGACTCAACACTTAAAACATGAGTCTAAGCTGAAACGGCCAAACGTCGTGATGTGTTTGTCAAGGTGTGGCGCTAGGGACGGCTGGAGCGTGGGAGGCCGGTGGTATATCAGTGGCACAGTATGATAGGCCTTGGGTCGGGCTAGCGCGCTGGCCTCGCCTGCGCCCACTGGGCATCCCGTGTGGTCCCCCAGCACCGCCAGGAGTGATTCCCGAGCGCAGAGCCAGGGAGCACCGCCGGGTGGGACCCAACGCCCCCAATATCCCAAAACATATGCCTAAAAACTCAATTATCAGTAACTCTGTCTGATCGCTCTCTAATAAGAAAAATTTTAAAGGATGAGATTTATCCAATAGATTAAGCGCCCGGCAGCCCCTAAAGAAGGGGACTGGGGTCTATGGATCCGGGGTTGCCCAGGGACCAGAGCTTAAGCCAAGAAGCCCGCTTGGCTCGGCCACGCTACCCTTTCCGCTGCTCCTGGACGGGACGCAGACACCAACCCGCGAACGCCGTGGGTGGATTCCCTGCAAACAGGCGCTTAGGACGGGCCGCGAGGTCGGGTCCGCTGCAGCCCAGCCGCGGGGCTCGGGGAGGGCCTCCATCCGCTGCCCTTCTCTCTCCAGACCCCCTCTCCGCTTCCCACGCAGCCCACCCCTGCCCTCCGACCCCGAAACGCCACGCACCTCCGCCCACCGAGCCCGCAGCGTCCGGCGTCGCAGAAAAAGCGCGTCACGCGTCTGAAGTCATCGCGCCCGCGACGCTCTGGGTGGGTGGGCCGGAGGGAGGAGCGAGGGCGCGGGGCGAGGCGGGCCTGGTGGGCGGAGCAAGGGTGTAGGGAGGGACGGGAGGCGGGCTTGGCCCTCCGTGGGCGGAGCTAGGATGGAGGGTGGGGGAAAAAGGCGGGGCTGGCCTTGGTGGGCGGGGCCATAGATGGAGTTAGGGGCAAGAGGCGGAGCTGGACTCGGTGGGTGGAGCTAGGGATATAGTTATGGTAAGGGGCGGGGCTGCCCTCGGTGGGCGGAGCGAGGACTCGAGGGCGGGGCGATGGGCGGGGGCGGGTCCCGGTGAGCCGGGAGAGAGGGCGGGACAAGGCGGGCGGGCCGGTCACGTGCTGCCCAGCGCCGGGCGGAGGGAGCGGCCAGCGGCTTGCGCCGAAGGCTGGGCTCGGGGGAACCGGACCCGTCACGAACGCGGCGGGCGGGGCCCCTGCGCCGGCAGGTAGGACGGGAAGCCCCGTCTCGCGCGGGCGGCCGAGTGGGCCGGGAGGGCAGAGTCGGGCGCGGCTGGGGCGCCCCCCTCGAGGACGCGCGGACCCGAGTGACCCGCTGACCTGTAGCCCATCGCGAGGGCCTGGCCCTGACCCCGGCGGCGCGCTGACCCTCCCGCCTGGCCCTGCGGCGGGCCCGGGGGCGCAGCTGCGGGTACCCCCGGCGGCTCCCTGGGGGAGGAGGTGGCCGGTTCCGCGGGGACCTTCCAGGTGCTCGGTCCGAGCCCCGGCGTTGCATCGGGCATTGCTGGACCCGGACCTGCTAACGGTCTGTGGAAAGCAGCACCGCGGGTTCGGAAGTGGAGGCTGTGATTTCTGGTGGACTCGAGCGCCCTCTTCCTCCGTCCGCGCCGTGGACAAGGCCATCCTGCTCTTCCCGGTTGCCGTTGCCTGCGCGCTGCTCTGCTCGGCGTGGCTGCATTAGTGGACAGACTCAGCTGCTCTGCTCGGCGTGGCCGTGTTAGTGGACAGATTCAGCTGCTCTGCTCGGCGTGGCTGCGTTAGTGGACAGACTCAGCTGCTCTGCTCGGCGTGGCCACGTTAGTGGACAGACTCAGCTGCTCTGCTCGGCGTGGTCGTGTTAGTGGACAGACTCAGCTGCTCTGCTCGGTGTGGCTGCGTTAGTGGACAGACTTACTTGCTCTGCTCGGTGTGGCCATGTTAGTGGACAGACTTAGCTGCTCTGCTCGGCGTGGCCGTGTTAGTGGACAGACTTAGCTGCTCTGCTCGGCGTGGCCGTGTTAGTGGACAGACTCAGGCTGCTCTGCTCGGCGTGGTTGTGTTAGTGGACAGACTTATTTGCTCTGCTCGGTGTGGCCATGTTAGTGGACAGACTTAGCTGCTCTGCTCGGCGTGGCCGTGTTAGTGCACAGACTTAGTTGCTTGGCGTGGCCGTGTTAGTGCACAGACTTAGCTGCTTGGTGTGGCTGTGTTAGTGCACAGACTTAGCTGCTCTGCTCGGCGTGGACGAGTTAGTGGACAGACTTAGCTGCTCTGCTCGGCCGCGTTAGTGGACAGACTTAGCTGCTGTGCTCAGCGTGGCACGTTAGTGGACAGACTCAGCTGCTCTGCTCGGCGTGGCCGCGTTAGTGGACAGACTTAGCGCCTCCATTTCGTTCCCGTTTTCTCTCTGGAAACCCTCCTCCCCGCAGTGGGCGCGCAGTGTCCCCACCCAGCCGGTGTCACCCCTCCCACGCCTGCCGTTTCTACGGGGACGAACACGTTGGTGCCACCAGGCCACACTTCTGCTTGGGTGCTGGCCATAGCCTACATGTTAGGACCGGGGGTACTCAGGGCACCGGCTCTCAACTGAACGTCCGTCCGAGGAGCCGGGGCCCCTCCGGGACTCAGCGCAGCAGCAGGGCCCCTCCGGAGAGACATCTGGGTGCTTGCCGGGCGCCCTCAGTGCCAAGGATCGGACTGAGACCTTCCGCGTGCAAGGCAGTGTTGGGGGGGCAAGGCTGGCGAAGCGAGATGGCTCTGGAGTTTGGGCCGCTCCTGGCCCTCTCGGGGGTCCCTGGTGGTGCTCACTGCACTGTGGGTTGTCCCAGGGATCAGACCGAGGTCAGCCTTGAGGACCTTCGCAGCACTGTCTCTCCAGTTCTCCTTTCATCTCCTTTTCGACCCCTTTTGTTTGTTTTTTGGGGCCCACGCCCTGCAGTGCTCCGGCCTTCTGCTGGCTCTTCTTTCCGGGATCACTCCTGCAGGTGCTGGGGGACCATATGTGGCCCTGGGGACCCATTCTCCCCTCCGGCCCCATCAACATTTCAAAACCAACTTGCTTCCAGGGTGTCCGGTTCATTCACTCCTTCTGCCAGGCTCTCCTCTGGACTTGGGGATAGTGGTCAAACAACTGGGCACAGCCGGTGGAGAGAAAGAGGCAGTCTGTCAGCAAGCAGGCATCAGCTAGTGAGGGCCGGAAACCAGAAGGTTTCTTTGGTGAGAGGGTCACAAAGGCGTTCAGAGACCCCCTAAAGTACTGACTAGGGCTGGAGTGATAGTACAGTCAGTAGGAGTCCTGCCTTGCACGCGGCAGATTTGGGTTTGATCCCCAGCACCCCTATGGTCCTCCTAGCAGGCAGGAGCGTTCCTGAGTGCAGAGCCAGGAGTAAGCGATGAGCAGTGCCTGTGTGTCCCCAAACACGCACGCACACACACGCACACACACCCCCAAAAAAGGGGCCTAGTTACGTGGGCCCTGGGAGGAACTGACCTTCTGATAAAATGATGTTTACCAGGAGGAACCAGTTGACAGCTAAGTAGGTGTGAACTGACTGGAAATGGCAGGGAAATATATTCTAAAACTAGACCGTTTAAAACAGCATGGTGCTGGGTTTAGGGGTCCAGTGGCAGAGCACGTGGCTGTCAGAGAGCACGTGGCGTTGGGTTCCGTGCCTGGGACCACGTACTTACGCTCTCCCCAGCACCGGGGTGGCCACGGCAGTCCCCAAGCACTGCCAGATGAGCACTGCTGGGGCGCCCCGCAGGAAAAGACAGGTTAGTGACGCAGTGTGCAGATCTGGAAACAGAAAAAAAGAAGTAAATGAAATGTGTGTGTGTGTGTGTGTGTGTGTGTGTGTGTGTGTGTAAGTGGCGGGGGGAAATGGCATTCAGATTTCTTCATAATACTTTAGTACTAAAAATATACCTAGGGAGCCGGAGCAATAGCACAGTGGGTAGGGTATTTGCCTTGCACGTGGCCGACCGGGGGGTTCGATCTCCGGCATCCCATATGGTCCCCTGAGCACCGCCAGGAGTAATTCCTGATCGCAATGTCAGGAGTACCCCTGAGCATTGCCAGGTGTGACCCAAAAGCAAAATAAATAATACACAAATAAACAAACAGATAGATAAATAAATAATTACCTAGGGGCTGGAGCGATAGCACAGCGGGTAGGGTGTTTGCCTTGCATGCGGCTCGACACAGGTTCGATCCCCAGCATCCCATATGTGCAAGGCAAACACATTGGCCCCCTGTATATTCCAAGCACCGCCAGGAGTAATTCCTGAGTGCAGAGCCAGGAGTAACCCCTGAGCACTGCTGGGTGTGACCCAAAAAGCAAACAAAACAAAACATAAAAATAAAAAATACCTAGAAAGAGGTGAGACCAATTCTACCTAGTAAATTTGGAACTTAAAAAAGACACAAGTTGTTCTGTGACATGAAAAACCACCTCGATAATGGAGGTGAGCCACGTTCTGGGGAGATCTCCAGAACAGACAGAGGCTCGCCCTAGTCCCACGCTTTGAGCCGAGGTTCCAGCTTCATCTCTGGATCTAAAAGCACAATATTCCTTCCTTTTTAGTAAGATTTTTTGGGGGGTTTTGGGATGTGAATATGCTCAGCGTTTTTATTTAAACTAGAATTAAGAAGGCTAAAACAAAAGTACAGCAGACTGGGCATTTGCACTGCGTGCTGCTGACCTGGGTTGGATCCCCAGCACCCCATATGGTCCGTGAGCCAGAAGTCAGCTCTGGACACTGCTGGGTGTGGTTCCATCAAAACAAACAGAAAAGGATACACACCTCGAGCCTGAGAGAAGACACGGGCCGGTGTGTTTGCCTTGCATGTGGCCAATTCACTTTGATCCTGCGCATCCCGTATGCTCACCCAAGCACTGCCAGGAGCGATTCCTGAGTGCAGAGCGCAACCCCTGAATATCACTGGGTGTGACCCAAAAATATTAGTTACTAGGGGCAGGAAAGAGCAGGCGGGTTCGGGTATAGTGCCTTTCATGCAGCCAGCCCTGATGTCATCCCTGGCACCACGTGGTCCCTGAGTATTGCCTGTCTCACTCTCAAGGCCTCTGCTGGCACTGAACGGCCCTGCCAGCCCCTGAGCACCACATCTGGGCATCACGGGTGGCCCGGGAGTGCCTGGCACTGTAAGGCTGGTCAGAACCACACCCTTGGGGTCTCACACTGAACCAGCAGCCTGGTTGGCTGAGGCTGTCCTGAGCACCATTGGGGAGCACCCGCACTACATCAGACAGCGCACTAGCACTCCCAGACCAAAGAGAGTAACCAACTAAGTCACGCTATATAGGAATGTTCTACTCTGGGGAGCAGGGCATCCGCTATGGTTTTCCATGGGTCTGACATCCTTACCTTAAAATACGTATGGAGGGGGCCGGAGCGATAGCACAGCGGGTAGGCCGCTTTGCCTTGCAAGCAGTCGACCCGGTTTGATCCCTGGCATCCCCATATGGTCCCCTGAATACTGCCAGGAGTAATTCCTGAGTGTAGAGCCAGGAGTAACCCCTGAGCATTGCAAGGTGTGACCCCCAAAAATACGTATGGAGGGGCTGGAGTGATAGTCTAGTGGGCATGGCATTTGCCTTGCATGTGGTCGACCTAGGTTCGATCCTCGGCATCCCATATGGTCCCCCGAGCACAACCAGGAGTAATTTCTGAGTGCAGAGCCAGGAGTAACCCCTGAGCATTGCAAGGTGTGACTCAAAAAAACAAACAGAAAAAAAGTATGGAAAGACAAACTAAACCAACCAAACAACAACAACAACAACAACAACAACAACAAAGCCAATAATAGTTGTCATGATTTTGAAGGAAATTGAAGCCTTCCAGAATCAGAGCTTAGTATAAATTGTCCTTCGTGCTGCCATTGCATCGTGATTTGAGAGGAGAGTGTGGAACGGAAGAACCTAGAAGTACCCCCGTGTCCAAAGTGGGGCAGGGGCTTAGCATGCCACTGAGATATTTTTGTTTTTTATTTTCCTGTTTGACTGTGTTGGCCCAGAATGGTTGGTCTTTATCTCTGGTAGCATTCTCCCTGGGAAAGGCACCATGAAGGAAGTCGGTGTGTTCCACATGAACACAGGCAGTGACTTGTACAAGTGACAACAGGGACGGGGTGGAGAAACGGGATGGTTAAGTAGGCCTGGCCTGCAGGAAACAGTTCTGTTGTTGCGTGCTGTGCCTTGGGCAGGGCAGAGGAAACTGGCACGGCAACAGCCAAGACATCTCATGAGCCTTAAACTGACTGGCTCAACGTGGAGCAGCACATACGCCTTTAGTGTGTTTGGAGGGTGTGGAGATGATGAGTGGAGGAGTTAGAAAATACATTCTGTTGGACCGTAGAGTTTGGAAGACCTATTAGAAATGCAATGGAAGGACTTTAGTAGCTCTTGGATAGATGAAATTGAAGAGATTTGGGTTACAATTCAACTTCAGGATCGCTGGCATGTAGAAAACTTAAATCTGAGGTGTGTTAAGATTGAATCCAGTGTCTAGTGGATGAGGCTGGAGAGATCATATGACAGGTAGGTGTTTGCCTTGCACGCGACTGACCTGGGTTCTTTTTTTGTTAACTTTTTTAGGTCACACCCAGCAATGCTCAGGGATTACTCCTGGCTCTGCACTCAGGAATCACTCCTAGCGATGCTCAGGGGACCATATGGGATGCCGGGGATTGAACCCAGGTTGGCCGTGTGCAAGGCAAATGCCCTACTCACTGTGCTATCACTCTGACCCCCTGACCTGGGTTATATCCCCAGCATCCTATATGGTCCCCAAGCACCGCCAGGAGTAATTCCTGAGTGCAGAACCCGGAGTAAGTCCTGAGCATTGCTGGGTGTGGCCCCGAAGAAACAAAAAAGCAAAACCACTGTGATTCTCAAGGAAGAGATCATAGAATGAAGGGACGTCTATTCTGCTGACAAAATGTCAGTCTATTCTGCTGACAAAATCTCAGCAGGATAGTAGCAAACCCATACTCAGACACAGACAGAAATGCAAGGATATCAAGAACACGATCTTAAAATTGCCAGATGGACTATAACAAGCAGCAAAATTTGTCGAGCACTTAATGGGGAGTAGGAACTATTCTGCGTGTTGGCGCTTGCTAACCCATTTGTTGCGTGTGATAACCCATTTGTTGCATTGCTAACCCACTTGTTGCGTGTGATAACCCATTTGTTGCATGTGCTAACCCATTTGTTGTGTGTGCTAACCCATTTGTTGCATGTGTTAACCCATTTATTGCGTGTGCTAACCCATTTGTTGCATGTGCTAACCCATTTGTTGCGTGTGCTAACCCATTTGTTGCGTGTGCTAACCCATTTGTTGCATGTGCTAACCCACTTGTTGTGTGTGCTAACCCATTTGTTGCGTGTGCTAACCCATTTGTTGTGTGCTAACCCACTTGTTGTGTGTGCTAACCCATTTGTTGCGTGTACTAACCCATTTGTTGCGTGTGCTAACCCATTTGTTGCGTGTGCTAACCCATTTGTTGCGTGTGCTAACCCATTTGTTGCGTGTGCTAACCCACTTGTTGCGTGTGCTAACCCACTTGTTGCGTGTGCTAACCCATTTGTTGCGTGTGCTAACCCATTTGTTGTGTGTGCTAACCCATTTGTTGCATGTGCTAACCCATTTGTTGCGTTGCTAACCCACTTGTTGCGTGTGCTAACCCATTTATTGCGTGTGCTAACCCATTTGTTGCGTGTGCTAGCCCATTAGCTGCGTGCGCTAACCCATTTGTTGCGTGTGCTAACCCATTTGTTGCGTTGCTAACCCACTTGTTGCGTGTGCTAACCCATTTATTGCGTGTGCTAACCCATTTGTTGCGTGTGCTAGCCCATTAGCTGCGTGCGCTAACCCATTTGTTGCGTGTGCTAACCCATTTGATAGAACCACTTTGTCTAGTGGCTTGTCTTTATAGACCAGGAAAAGCATGCGAGTTTCACTAGCTCATATCATAGGTCAGGTGGTATTTTTAAATGTCCCCTGGGTTTTTGTGTCAGTGGTGTCAAGTAGGACAATTGACGGACAGTTGCCGTGAGTTTCTCATTCGTCTTCTGGAGAAGAGCCTTGGACCGGCTGCCCTAAGCAGGTGGGCGGGGAGCGCCGGGATTGGTCGGGAAGGAAGGAGGCGGGGCGGACCGCACCACGTGGGCAGGCGGGGAGAGCTGTGATTTGTTGGGAGTGGAAGGAGGCGGGGAAACCCGAGCGGCCTTGCATCTCTCTCGCGAGGAAGGAACAGTGCGGACCGGCTGAGCCAGTTTTAGGATTAGAGTTGGGTACTGGGCAGGCTCTGGGCTCCTGAAGCCCCAGTCACCCACCTGTGCCTGGCTCGGGGGCTGCTGAGGGGCAGGGGCCATGTTGGCTTGGGTTCCGAATATGAGCTGTGCACTGGGGTTTCCACGTGAAGGACACCCTCATGTGTTCCGTCCCTGCGGCCGTTAGCTAGCCCTGGAACCCCGTGTGGCCGCCCCCTTCCCAGCCCCTGCCCTCCTCAGGCCTCTCAGAGGCCAGAGAGTCACAGAAAGGTGGAGGGAAGAGCTGGGTTTGGGGCTAGAGGCAGCCCAGTGGCGGCCTTGAGTCTAAAGAGGCCATTGTCCTGGGTTCGATCCCGGCATCCGCTATGGTCCCCCCGAGCACCGCCAGGAGTAACCCCTGAGCATTGCTGGGCGTGACCCAGAAAGCAAAAATGAATGAATGAATGAATGAATGAATGAATGAAATTAAAGAGGCCATTGTTTTGGGTGGAGCTGGGTTTGGGGCTAGAGAAATGGTGCGGTAGCAGCCTCCAGAAAGGCCAGTATTTCGCCTTGAAAGAAGCAAACGTTGGACTTCCTCATCTGATAATGCCCAACATTAGATGAGATATCACCCTGTCTATTAAGGTGCCTTCTCAACCAAGCTAACTCGTTTTCCAAGTCCAGTTTCAGACACCGAGGTTGAGCGTGCCTGAGCACAGCAAAGAGCTGGGGAAGGATCCTTCCCTCGGGGCTGAGGGAAACCCCCAGGGAGTGGAAGCTGTAAGGGAGAGGAACTGGCAAACCCTGGGGTGAGGAAGGAACTGGAAAGACTGTAGGTCACTGTTTCAATGGACTGACTTTAAAAAGGACTCCATGGGGCCAGAGAGAGTGCAGGGAATCAGGTGCTTGCCTGGCACAGGGCTGGCCCCAGTTCACATCTTTGAGCTTGTGTATGTGCCCCTGAAGGCAGCCAGGAGTGAATCCTGGGCATAGAGCCAGTAGTAAGCCCTGAGTACCACCAGCTGTGGCAAAAAACAAACAAAATGCAAAACCATTTCAGATAAATTAAGTGACTTAGGGTACTTAAAGTACACTCAAATTGCTAGGTAAGGGGTTGGTGTGACAGTACAGTGATTAACATGTTTGCTCTGCCTGTGGCAGACCCAGGTTCCGCCCCCAGCATCCTCTGTAGTCACCCGAGCCTTCCGGAGCAATAGTACAGTGGGTAGGGCACTACCTTGCATGCAGCCAGCCTGGATTCACCCCCCAAGACCCCATGTGGTTCCCCAAGCACTGCCAGGAGTGATCCCTGAGCACAGAGCCACGAGCAAGCCTGAGTAATGCATGGTGTGGCCCAGAAACATAAATAAATAAAAATACTAGATAAAAACGTTATTGAACTTAAAATTGTTTAAGATTGTCATTTTCAGTGGTGCATAAGCTTATCCTTTATATGAAATGTTTAGAATATAGTTGTTTGAGAGCCGGAGTAATAGTATAGTGGGTAGCGTGTATGCCTTGCATGTAGCCAACCTGGACTTGATCCCTGGGTCCCGTATGGTCTTCCAAGAGCGATCCACGATGCAGAGCCAGGAGTAAGCCTTGAGCACGGCTAGGTATGGCCCCCAAACAAACAAAAAACTATACATAAGTATTTTGTAAATGAATAGAAGTAGTACACTGTAATTTGAAGGAAATAAAACAGAACCTATCCAACAAATACGTATTAAACTCATCTACTAAAAAATTTTAATTTTTTTTGCTTTTTTGGGTCACATCCAGCAATGCTTAGAGGATCATATGGGATGCCGGGATCAAACCCGGGTCAGCTGTATGCAAGGCAAATGGCCTTCATGCTGTACTATCGCTCGGGTCCAGATTTTAAAATTAAATACACAATAGGGAAGGATTCTATGCTTTCAAGGAAAGATAGAAGTCAAAAACTTGTTGAAAGGAAACTGGTGAGGAATTTTATTGATCCATGAGCTGGAACGTAAGGCAATAAATGTTGAAGGGATAAAGTGTGATCATAAAGGGATCAGGTGCTCTGGTCCTGTTAATCGTTAATGTGCACCTGGGACATGCTTGGTGTCCCCTGGGCACGGGAGGCAGCCTGCGTGGGTGTGGAGCCCAGGAAGAAGGCAGCGCCCTCGCTTTCTGTTCCCTGCCCGACTCCTGTGCCGAGGCACCTTTGTCTAGAGCAGTGACTGGGTAGTTGCTGCGTGAATAATCTATATATACGACATATGTGTGTATTTTTGCTGTTTGGGCCATACCTGGTGCTCAGAGGTCACCCTGGTGGGGCGCAGAGGTGTGAGGGATTGAACTAGTTTCTGCTGCACGCAAGACAAGCCCCCCACCCCCTGCTGCTGTATGAGGCTCTGGCCTCTCTTTTTTGAGTTTTGGGTCACCCCTAGAAACTGGGTACCTTAGTCCCGTAACCAAGTCGGGCTCTTGCTCCGGGAGCTTGTGCTGGACTTGGTGAGTTGGAGAGCAGGTGCACCAGACCCAGGCGTGCTGAGTCAAAGTGAGCAGCTGGTCGTGATGACCGAGTCACTGGAGGGGCCCCCGGCAGAGGAGAGAGGGGGGAGAGCCGGTGTTTCCAGTGGCCTCGGGTGTCCCCGGGCGAAGTTGGGGGAGAGCCCGTCTGCGGCACTCTGCCCACTGACCCTGGCCACCTCCACAGCCGTTCTTAGCAGCACAGGAGGCCGCAGGCACGGAAGGGCGAGTCTCCACAGCCCAAAGGGCGAGTTTCTCCAGACTAGCGTTCACTGTGTGTTCTGCCCTGCCCCGGCAGTCTTTGTTTTTGGTTTTTGTTTGTTTGCTTGTTTTTACCACACCCGGCAATGCTCAGGGGTCACTCCTGGCTCTGCACTCAGGAATTACTCCTGGCAGCCTCGGGGGACCATATGGGATGCCCGGGACTGAATCTGGGTCAGCCACGTGCAAGGCAAATGCCCTCCCCCTGTGCTGTGGCTCCAGCCCCATCGTCTCTTATCATTTTATACTACTAGTATGCTGGAGTAAGTATCAGAAATTTGTTAAATAAGTAAGAAAATCAGAAACAATAACCCTGGAAAGCATGCGCTCAGTGGTTCACCTTCGCCTGAATGATTTTCTCATTCATCCACTGATGTACAGCAGAATGAGAAGAAACGTTCAGAAGCCTAATATTTGGGGTTTACTGGGAATACAGTTTAGGTATTCCTTTATTTTTTCTGGGGTGGGGAACCAACACCCAGCGTGCTCAGGAGTTATTCCTGCCTCTGTGCTCAGGGGTTACTCCTGGTGGGCTCAAAAGGAGCCATGTGGGATGTTGGGGATTAAACTGGGTCAGCCCCGTGCAAGGCAAAGGCCCTCCCTGCGGCCCTATCTCTGGCCCCTCCTGTATATTCCTCTTCCCTGAGTCCCTCCAGGACACTTGGCTTTTTCTTCCCGATGTCACAGAAGGAAAGGTCTCCCCTGAGAGGCCAGCAGGGCTCCAGAATGCTTGGCGCTTGGTTGTTCTAGAATCTTCATCTCACCCTTGCGTGGCTGAGCCCCAGTTCTCCACCCCGAGGAGGCCGCGTGACAGTCTCCGGCCTTTACACCATGCTGGGCGCCGTGCTGAGGCGACTGACAGGCCACTGCTCCCGGGCACACGGTCTGTCTGCCGCCGCTGCCCGTTACTGCGGCCTCCGCCGCCAAAGATAAATAAGCATTTCTACCTATCTATGTAGATTTTTTTTCTTTCGGGTCACACCCAGTGACGCTCAGAGGTTACCTCCTGGCTCTGCACTCAGGAATTACTCCTGGCTGTGCCTGGGGGACCCTGTGGGATGCCGGGATTGAACCCTGGTTGGAGGTGTGCAAGGCAAACGCCCTCCTGTGGTACTGCTTCAGCCTCTGCATGTAGATTTTTTTTTTTCTTTTTGGGTCACACCTAGTGATGCTCAGGGGTTACTCCTGGCTCTGCACTCAGGAATTACTCCTGGCACTGCATGGGGGCCATATGGGATGCCGAGGATCAAACCGGGTCAGCTGCATGCAAGGCAAACACCCTACCCGCTGGACTATTGCTCCCGCCCCATGCATGTAGATCTTTAAAAGGCATTTCAGAACTCTAATCTGCTGTTGCATAATTGCATTTTCCTGATTCTTACTAATCATTGCGAGACTAAGTAAAGTGTCAGCGAATTACCAAAGCACACTATAGTATTAACAAAATATTTTTCTAAGTTTTGCTTTTTTTGTTTGGGGGGCCAAATCCAGGTGTGCTCTGGGACCCCATCTGGTGCTACTTGGGGGACCATATGTGGTACAGGCAGTGAGCTGGGGTCAGCCGCATGCAAGCAAGCACCTAACCCCTCTATTGTTTCTCCAGCCCTGTTTCGAGTTTCATTTTCTCTCATTTGCTGTTGGGTCACACCCGGCGATGCTCGGGAGTTGCTCCTGGAGAGGACCATACGGGCTGCCCGGAGATGCTCGGGAGTTGCTCCTGGAGAGGACCATACAGGCTGCCCGGAGATGCTCGGGAGTTGCTCCTGGAGAGGACCATACGGGCTGCCCGGAGATGCTCGGGAGTTGCTCCTGGAGAGGACCATACGGGCTGCCGGGTCAAATCCCGAAGGCAAACGTCCTACCCACTGATGCTCTCTGGCTCCTGGGTCAGGTTTTCAGGGTACAAAGTTTTTAAAACTGGGACTTTTTCTCCAGGTCTCAAGAGATCTGACTCTGAAAAGCCTCACCCCCGATTATCAACTGTTCTTAGAGTGAAGTTGTTTTTTTTTTTTTTTAATAGATTCCAACTGGGCTGGAGCCATAGTACAGCAGGTAGGGCATTTGCCTTGCCAACCTGGGTTTGACCCCCCAGAATCCCATATGGTCCCCGAGCACCACCAGGCATAAATTAATTCCTGGGTGAAGAGCCATGAGCAACCCCTGAGCATTGCCAGGTGTAGCCTAAAAGGAAACAAAACAGACTCCAACCTGAATTTGTCATGATTGCTCCAAATGCACAGAATGTCCCTGGCTGCTTGTTGCATCACCTGCTGCCGCAGAATAAGAACCTCAGCTCCTCCACCCAAGAGCAGGACGTACTGGAGGGACGGCAGTGAGTACCCTGGGGGCCAACACGGAGTGTGGGAGGGCCTCCAGGAGGCCACAGAGCTGACCACCCGTGACCACACCGTTCTGGGTCCATCTGTTCACCCCCAGCACGGTCCTGAGCTGATTCGACCTCAGCCTCTGAACTGAATGAAGTACCTCTTCGTCTCCATTCAGCCGTTTTTTTCTTAATCGGCCCGCGCAGTGCCAGGCTCACGGACGTCACTGGAGAGCCAGGGCAGTGATGAGCTGGAGTGTAGTGACGCCGGGCTCTCGCTGCCTCAACCGCTCTCACTCGCCCCGCCCACCTCTCACTCGCCCCGCCCCGCCCATCTCTCACTCGCCCCGCCCACCTCTCACTCGCCCGCCCCGCCCATCTCTCACCCACCCCGCTCTCACCTCCCCGCCCATCTCTCACCCGCCCTGCTCTCACTCGCCCGCCCCGCCCTCACCCGCCCCGCCCACCTCTCACTCGCCCAGCCCCGCCCATCTCTCACTCGCCCCGCCCACCTCTCACTCGCCCCGCCCCGCCCATCTCTCACCCGCCCCGCTCTCACCTCCCCGCCCATCTCTCACCCGCCCTGCTCTCACTCGCCCGCCCATCTCTCACCCGCCCTGTTCTCACCCACCCCGCCCCTCTCTCACCTGTCCTGCTCATCTCTTACCCGCCCTGCTCTCACTCGCCCCGCCCACCTCTCACTCGCCCCTGCCCCGCCCTCGCCTGTCCCACCCATCTCTCACCCGCCCTGCTCTCACTCACCCCGCCCACCTCTCACTCGCCCCGCCCGCTCTCACCTCCCAGCCCATCTCTCACCTGCCCTGCTCTCACCCACCCCGCCCCATCTCACCTCCCGCCCATTTCTCACCCGCCCTGCTCTCACTTGCCCCGCCCATCTCTCACCTGCCTTGCTCTCACTCGCCCCGCCCACCTCTCACTCATCCCGCCCCGCCCTCACCCGCCCGCCCATCTCTCATCACCTGCCCTGCTCTCACTCGCCCCGCCCACCTCTCCACTCGTCCCGCCCACCTCTCACTCGTCCCGCCCCGCCCCTCACCCGCCCCGCCCATCTCTCACTGCACTGCCCACCTCTCACCCGCCCCACCCTCTCTCGCTCGCCCGCCCACCTCTCACCCGCCCCACCCCAACCCACCCTACTCCTCACCTGCCCCACCCATCTCTCACCCGCCCCACCCCTCTCACCTGCCCCGCCCATCTCTCACCCGCCCCGCCCATCTCTCACTCGCACTGCCCCGCCCCACTCCACTCTCACCCGCCCCACCCTCTCACTGCCCCCTCACCCGCCCTGCCCATCTCTCACCCGCCCTGCCCATCTCTCACCTGCCCCGTCCAGCTGTCCCATGCCCTGTCCAGCACTACTGGCCCCTCCCAGCTGTCCCATGCCCTGTCCAGCACTACTGGCCCCGCCCAGCTGTCCCATGCCCTGTCAAGCACTACCGGCCCATTTGTCCGCCTCATTTACGGCCTGTGTTTCTAGTCTTCCCCAGCGAAATCCAGACAGGATGGGCCTGGATCATCTTCCAGTCCTTAGGCAACTATTTACTGACCGACTGGCAGTGTGCCAAAAGGCGACCCAGACCCTGGGTCCCCGGGGAAGGAGGCAGAGCCCCCGGCCTCACGCCACTTCCTTTGGCCCTTAAGCTGGGTCAGTTTGGGGGTCGGGTGGGGACTCTTCCTTAGAAAGTCTGATGATGCTGTATTTTAACGGTAAGAGGAGCGGGCGCCAGAGAGGGCCGTGCACACGCTCAGGCTTACTCCTGGCTCTGTGCCAGGCCACTCCTGGCAGGGCTCTGGGAACCCTTTGCGGTGCCAGGGAATGAGCTGGGGTCAGCTGCATGCAAGGCAAGTGCCCCCCCTCTGACCCGCCTGTCCAGCACAAAGAGATGGACAGCTTTTCATCGCTAGGCGCTCTGCAGGTGGCGTTGCTTGCCTCATTCTGCCACGTTTTGAAAACAAAGTTGATTATATTAATGTACTTTCCCTCCTCTCTTTGAAGGAAACATCATAAAGCTTACTGGATCGCTGATCTTAGGGTAAGTGTAGCAAAGTAGTGATCGGCTTCAGCTACGGTGTGGAAGAAGGCAAGATCCAGGCGGGAGATGCTGAGGTGCTGTCCTGCCCAGCCAGAACCTCTGGGAGCGTGTCTCCTTGGGCCTGTCCAGGGGACCATGCCTGTCACCTGCAGGAGGTGATGTTTCCACACACGCCAAGTCCCTGCGTGGCTCCTACGGTGGCAGAGAAGGGAAAATCAGCTCAGTAGGGCCAGAGCAATAGCACAGCAGGGAGGGCACTTGCTTGCAGCTGACCTGGGTTTGATCCCCTACACCCTAGAAGGTTCCCTGAGCCCTGGCAGGCCAAGTTCCTAAGTACAGAGCTAGGAGTGAACTCGAGCACTGACAGGGAAGCCAGACCCAAGCCGGAACAACCAGCATCAGCACCGTCTCCAGCACCCTGCTCCCTGGTTTTAGAGGGATGATTTTCCCGTGTCCTTGCTAATTCCTCTCTCCCTTCTCTCCACTCTACCCTCCCTGCCAGCCTCCCTCTCCTCTCCTGTTCTTTTGTCTGCACCCTGCGGCACTCAGGGATTATTCCTTGCCCAGCGTTCAGATGAGACCCGGTGCGGTCAGGGTGGTATGGCCGCCGACCTGGCCCCCGTGCTCAGGACACCAGAGGTGCCACAGGGTCAGCTTCCCGCACCTTCTCTCTGCTCCCTCCCCTTCTTCTTCTTTTTCTTTTATTTTCTTTTTGCTTTTCGGGTCACACCCGGCAATACTTAGGGGTTACTCTAGCTCTGCACTCAGGAATTACTCTTGGTGGTCCTCAGGAGACCAAATGGGATGCTGGGGGTCAAACCAGGGTTGGCTGTGTGCAAGGCAAACGCTCTCCCCCATTGTGCTGTCACTCTGCCCCCCCCTTTTTTTACATCTTGCTATAAGCTTATACCATATTTTAGATTTTATTACATTTTTTAAATCAATACCTTATTATTATTATTGGTTCATCAGTACATGCATGAGATGAGAAGCATGTATAAGAGTATCCCAGCCGCACGGCAGAGCCTGGCAAGCTACCCGTGTTGTATTTGATATGCCAAAAACCAGTAACAATTATAGACCTCATTCTCGTGACCTGAAGGAATGGTTTGAGGCTCTTCATGTTCCTGGAGCGAGCAGGTGCCCTTGGGCTGCACTAGCATGTGACAGGATGTATGGAGATGTTACTGGTGCCTGCTCGAGCAAATCGATGAACAACGGGAAGAGATACAAGTGATAAGTGATAGGTGACTTGGTCATAGTGGTTGGCGTCTGTGGCTTCACCAAGTGCCTGTCGTCCCAGTCCCCCTCTCCCACTGCTTGATGGTCTCAGCTTTGTAACCCAAGGCCAAGGGTCTGTCATCATTCAGTGCTATCTGTTCCTTTCTTTGTTTCCCTTGTTTTGTGTGTGCATGGGGGGACCCAGTGCTCAGGGCTGACTCCTGCCTCTGCACTCAGGGATCACTCAGGAATCACTCAGGAAATCACTCAGGGATCACTCAGGAAATCATTCAGGGATCACTCAGTTATCACTCAGGAATCACTCAGGAAACACCAACCGGAATCTGGAGACAGTGCTCATATTCCTCAGTACTCAGCTCTGGGGCCCAGGAGGCGCGATCTGTAGAGAAAAGCCGAGACATTATTACAAACTGTAGGCCTGGGGGCAGGCGGGCAGCTTGGTGGGGGAGCTGCATGCCATGGGCTTCTGGTACTTGCCAGGGTCTCCGTGTGGCCTGAGCACCGTGATGGCACCGTTTATTCAGGTCATGGACATAAACAGGTGTTATAAGGCACACAGTGGGGCCTGAGCGATGGTCCAGCGAGTAGGGGTTTGCCTTGCACGCGGCTGGCCCATGCCGGCCTTTGTTTGATCCCCGGCATCCCATATGGTCCCCTGAGCACCGCCAGGAGTAATTCCTGAGTGCAGAGCCAGGAGAAACACCTGAACATTGCCGGGTGTGACCCCCAAAAAAAATAAGGCACACAGCTATAAAAGTATGTACAATAGCTGTGTGATAAATCACACATATATTAACACATATTGTATACTACCTACTACATACTGGATATAATAGATACTGTTGTATGTATATCGTACATATTGCTGTGTATATATATTTCACCCAAAAAGATCACTAAAGAAAGCTGAAAAAGCAGCTCCTGTGTTATCATTATATCTTTTGTTCACAATGAATTTTTTTTGTTTCTTTTTAAAGAGGTTCTTTATTTTTTACTTATGAAGTTCTGGCCCTGAAGAAATCTTTGACGTTACACACTGATGTGGTAGAGAAAGAAAAAAATGAAGTCCTATATCTACATGTGCACAGGCTCCTTAGATGAAAGAGACGAGTACGGTGAGTGGACCGGCAAACCTAGTTTGTGACAAGTGGAAGTTACTTACTTGGGTTTCAGTGTGGGTGACAGAGACAGAGACCAGACAGTGGGCACCAGAGATGGGGGGGGGTGCCCTGGGCCTGCTCGGGCTGACTCCACCTCACTTCGGACCCCAGGCACCAGCAGGAGTGGCCCCTGGATAGAGTCAGGACTCAGCCCCCAGCACTGCTGGGCACGGCCACATACCACGGTGTTTACAACACAGTGTCAGTGAGACACGCTGAGTCCAGAGCGTCCCGAGCAGCACGCAGGAGCCCCCGGTCCCCCCTGACAAGCTCATCGCGCTGGTGCCACACGGGGGGCGAGCACAGATTGACTGTGGGGCCTCTGCTGGTCAGCCTCGTGCCCAGTCTCGGCCGGCTCCCGGCTTATCTGAACCCGGATTGCACTTGCTGGTACACAGCAGTCCAGAGGCCGCTCTCCCTGCGCAAGGCAAGCCCAACCCGAGACAGTGTCGTGCAGCTCAGATATCTCTGCTGTGGGCGGCGGAGACAGCCTGCCTGCCGGGCCCCTCCCACACGCGGCTCCCTGGGCCTCAGTCACTCGGTTATCAGATGGCTGCTGGGTGAGCCCGGAAATCCCTTGAGCCTCCAGTGCTGGTCCTCCGCTTTCCTCCTGCTCGGCTGCCCCGGCTGTCCACCGGGCCTGTCCACCGGGCCTGCCTCTGCTCCCTCCCGAATCTCAGCATCTCCTGTGGCCCTGCAGTGTGCCCACTTGATGGCATCCACATGTGGTGACTGACACGTGGCCACATTATGATTTTTCCCCGAGCACGTGTCTGACTTTTTATTTACATTTCCAGACTAACTTTAATCTCAAAATCACATAGCCGTACGCCTGTTTCCCTTTTGTTGATTTACTTAAGCATATGCATGGTACATGTAACACACAGGAACGGCTTTTTAAGAGAAATTCTCTGGCCTCCCCATGACATTTTTAAAAATTTTAAATGCAGGTATCAAAACAATTCTGAACTTACTATATATATATATATATATATATATATATATATATATATATATATATATATATATATATATTATTTGGCTTTTTTGGGTTACACCCGGCAATGCTCAGGGTTTATTCCTGACTCTGCACTCAGGAATTACTCCTGGCATCCCATATGCCCGGGGGACCATATGGGATGCTGAGGATCAAACTCAGGTTGGTCATGTGCAAGGCAAATGCCCTCCCTGATGTACTATCGGTCCAGCCCCTGGACTTTTTATTTTTATCCATTTACTTGTTTGTTTTTTTTTTTTTTTTTCTTTTTGGGTCATACCCGGCAATGATTAGGGGTTACTCCTGGCTCTTTGCTCAGGAATTACTCCTAGCAGTGCTCAGGGGACCACATGGGATGCCGGGGATTGAAGCCAGGTCAGCCGTGTGCATGGCAAACACCCTCCCCGCTGTGCTATGGCTCCGGCCTGAACTTACTTTTTATACCTCTCCTAACTACACCCACACTGCTTTCAAACATAACAGTGACAGCATTCACTTCACCTGCTACTTGACACGGTCCCGTTATTGGCTGGGCTTTTCTTCAGAGTGTTTCTCTTCACTTTTCTCAACCGGGAGAGACTCTTATTTTGAGCTCTTAATCTCTTGGTCCCTATGAAGATTTTATTTCATTCTTTCCCAAACAATAATTTATTTTTTAAACCCATAATGAGTCGTTATATTGGCAGTGATAGATGGTGCTTTCATTTATTTTGTGGGCCCTCCCGAGCAGTGGCCCTGGGACCTGGGGAGCCAGTGGCGGCATGTGGCCACCACGCAGAGCTCGTTCATGGCCGGCCTGAGGAGGCACAGCTGCTCCCCGAGAACAGGGCGCCCCTTGGCTCCCGCAGCTGTCTTTGGGGCACCCTGGAGTACCAGGGTTCAAACTTGGTTCCCAATGTACGCAAGCTCCTACCCCAGTCACTCCTATCCCCCCTAGTGCACAATGCAATAGAAATATCTTTGATATATTCTGCAGAGGTGTTACTTATATTCTTGGAAAGAACTGTAGTTTGTACACAGCTTTCCTAAGGACTTGGCTTTCGCATTTGTGGTCGTTTCAGGAATCACTTACCTGGCGAGGAAAGAGATTCACAAAGCAGTTAGGACGGTACTGGCCACCTCCGCCAGGCTGTTTCGAACCCGTTTGCTGGTGCGTGTCGAGCCTTCCGTTGACGTGAAGGGCCTGGGAGCCATCCGGTCATCATCCGACGTTTTCCCCTTTTTTTTTCACTTGTGGAGAAGCGGTGGGGACCACCCAGTGGTGTCCAGGAACTACTCCCTGAGCGGGCTTGGGGCTCAGGGTCACTCATGTTTCTGCCGGGGACCATGTGGGGTCAGAAATCAAAGCTGGGCTTCCGTGTGCAAATGTGTGCTTAGCCTCTTGAGCGAGCTTTCTTGCCCTTTATCTGTTTCTCATAGTTCAGAAATTAGATGACATTATTTTCTCATGCTGCTAGGCAGCTTTCTCCTTCCATCTTGAAAATATTGTTTTTTTATGTACAGACACAGAAGCTGAGAATATCTTCTTCTTTTGATAAGTAATTCTGAAATAAACATTTTTATTGAAATCCCTCCCTTGCTTTTTGGTAACACAAAAATGTTGGCCCAGGGGCCAGAGCAATAGTCCAGCGGGTAGGGTGTTGCACGTGGCTGACTTGGGTTCGATCCATGGAATCCCATATGGTCCCCCAAGCACTGCCAGGAGTATTTCCTGAGTGCAGAGCCAGGAGCAACCCCTGAGCATTGCAGGATGTGACCCAAAACCATAAATAAATAAGCAAACAAATAAATGAATGAAAAGTGGACCTGAGGCCCACAGTGATAGTCCAGCAGATAGGGTGCTTTCTTTTGCACATGGCCAACTCGGTTCAATCCCCTGTGTCCATGGTACCCAAGCCCATTGGGAGTGAGCCGAGTGCAGAGCCAGGAATAACCCCTGAGCACTGCTGGGGGTGCCCTCCCCAGAAATGTAGACTTGATAGATAGAAAATGTGGAACTAGCTAAAAAGGTGATCTATTTATTTATTTGCTTTTCTGGGGTCACACCCCCTGCATGCTCAGGGGTTACTCCTGGCTCTGCACTCAGGAATTACTCATGGAGGTGCTCAGGGGACCATATGGGATGCCGGGGATCGAACCTGAGTTGGCCGTGTGCAAGGCAAATGCTCTCCCCCACCCCATACTAAGAGCTGATCTCATGAAAAAAACAACATATCCCATGAAGCAGTCTTGGAATACACTACTCAGCTATTTGAAAAGATAAAAATTTTTATTTTGATACAACATGATAGATCTAGAAGGGTCATGTGAAGTAAGTCAGAGGAGAGAGAAATACCGGAGGATCCTTATGTCTTACATAAGGAAATGAAGGAAGGGAACACGGTCCAGTGGCTAGAAGCCCACGGACTTGGACCACAGAAGCGGGGATATCTGGGGGAGGAGGGCGCGGAGGGAAGGACCCTGCTCGGGAGGGGCTGCGGCACTTTGGGAGTGGGCTGGTAATGTTATATGCACGTTTACTCTCCCAGCTGCTTAATTAAAAAGTTCTTTAAAAGTTGCCATCATGAAAACAGAAAAGGTGGAAAACTTCCTAGAATTAGGTTTAAATTCTGAGTTTCCAAATCACGGGGGGGGGCGGAGAGGCAGCGCGCTAGTTAAGGACTGCGCTGCACGCCAGCTGTCCCGGGCCGGTGCTGACGCCACATACGGCCCGAGCACGGCTGGTGTGGCCCAACACCCAGCACCCACCCCCTCTGCAAATCTGGGAGCAACTGAAGCAACCGGAGACTTTGGGATAGGGGCTGGATTCAGGCGGCCGAGAGAGCAAACCTGTCTATCAGGATCCGTTCCTGCCTGTGGGCCGGACCCTCCTCTTACGGGTGTTGATGTGTCTGTCCCCTTCCTGAGAGTGAGCTGAGTGTTGCATAGGCCCCCCGCACCCTCGCCGGCCTGTCCCCGCACCCTCGCGGGCCTGTCCCCGCACCCTCGCCGGCCTGTCCCCGCACCCTCGCTGGCCTGTCCCCGCACCCTCGCCGGCCTGTCCCCGCACCCTCGCCGGCCTGTCCCCGCACTCTCACTGGCCTGTTCCTGTTCCCGCTCTCCCTTTCTGCAGAACCCTTCAGCACTGTGGACGTGGAGGACCACGAAGTGCCCGTGTGGCTGCTGCTGCGGAAGAGCCGGTCAGAGGCCCGGGAGGCCCGGCTGCAGGCCGTGCAGGAAATGACCGAGGCCCACCACTGGCACGGTACGGGGGACCCGAGGTGGGGTTTGGGAGAGGAAGGAGCGTGATTCAGGCCTCCTGGGTATCGCTGTGGTTCCAGAGATGCACGCAGCCATGCCAGTCACTGGGCGTGTGGCCTCACCCACAGGAGACCTGGGCTTGAGACAGTGGCCACATCCCCACCCCATCCAGGCAGTCTTGGTGCACAGATGCCCGTAATAGGCATCTTCAAATTAAAAGTGCCAGTGAGACACAAGCCAGAAGCCGGGCCTCAGCCAGACGAGCCTGTGGGAGCTGACTCACAACCCTTAGAAGGGGCCGCGCTGACTCCAGAGGCCCGGGGCTCACAGCCCTTAGAAGGGGCCGCACTGACTCTTCTCCAGAGGCCCAGGACTCACAGCCCTTAGAGGGGGGCTGCGCTGACTCTCCTCCAGAGGCCCGGGGCTCACAGCCCTTAGAGGGGGCTGCGCTGACTCTCCTCCAGAGGCCCGGGACTCACAGCCCTTAGAGGAGGCTGCGCTGACTCTCCTCTAGAGGCCCAGGACTCACAGCCCTTAGAAGAGGCTGCACTGACTCTCCTCCAGAGCCCGGGGCTCCCTCCCGGCTCCCACTTCCCAGGCACAGCCCCCACCCACCAAAACTAAAAATACAAAACAACTACTCTGATATAGTCATTGGTATCATTGTTTGTTAGGGTTCTATTGGGCCCCCTGGTGTGTTCAGTGCTGATGACCATCCCCCGACTGATGGACAGAGGAATGGGACTACAGATTTGCTGGTAACTACTGACCAGGCGCAGTCGGCCAGGGCAGCCCCCAGTGAACAGGCCTGAGCAGGGCGCCATGAAGATCAAGAGAAGAGACAGAAACAGGAGCAAAAAAGCAGTGGGATTAGGGGGCTACTAGCCTCTAGGACTGAGAGCCCGGACTGTCCTCAGCTTGCTGTATAGCAGTGGGATCCGGGGTAATCACGATCACGATCTTCCCGTTGATCATCTATTTGCTAGAGCGGGCACCAGTAATATCTCCATATGTCCTGTCTCATGCCAGTAGAGCCAGGGGCATTGGCTTGCTACAGGAACATAAAGAGCCTCAAACCATTATATTAGGTCATGGGAATGACCTAATATAATTGTTACTGGAATTTGGCATATCATATACAACACGAGAAGCTTGCCAGGCTTGCCGAGCGGGAGGCAAACTCTTTTAAACACCTCCAAATAAAGCATTTATTGATGAACCGCGCAGCCACTTGCGGCCCGAGCCGGCTGTGATGGGCTGGTCTGCTGGGTGGAGTTCTGACGAGAGGGGAAGTCCAAAAGTGGAAAATGGCGGCGCCCGTGGAGTGAGGGGCGGTGGCCTGGCTTGTTGTGAGCCTCTGCTGAGGTGGTGGGCCAGGGCTAGAACCCGCCATGCCTCCCGCCTGCCTCATGAACGGCTGTGCACAGGGAGAGCAAGGAACAGCTCTGCCCCATGTGTGAGAGTCTCTGGACCAGCCTACCTGGGCCGGATTGAGGAAAAAAGCTGCTGCAGGGTGGGTGTCGATGATCCATGCTGTGATGGGCTGGTCTGCTGGGTGGGGTTCTGCTGAGAGGGAAGTCCAGAAGTGGAAAATGGCGGCGCCCGTGGAGTGAGGGTAATAGCCTCTAAGAAAGACAGCTCAGACTGTCCTCAGCTTGCTGTGTTAATTGCTCAGGACCAGTAAATATTAGAAAAATAAACATTCTCTGGTTGTGGGGCCGGAGCGATAGCCCAGCGGATAGGGCGTTGGCCTTGCACGCAGCCAGCCTGTGCTGGCCCAGGTTCGATTCCTAGCATCCCATATGGTCCCCCGAGCACTGCCAGGAGTAATTCCTGAGTTCAGAGCCAGGAGAAACCCCTGAGCGTCGCGGGTGTGACCCAAAAAGCAAAAAAAAAAAAAAAAAATTCTCTGGTTGGATTAGACCTTAACATATCTGAGTTAGTCAGATATAAACAAATAAGTTTAATTAAGCATAAATATAAATATGGGTTTAGTTGGACATAAATATAAACAGATGTAAAGCCTCTCTTGACACCTTCCAGGAGCTCCAGGAAGGGATGGAATTCCGCCCTGGGCTAGTGCTCTACGTGCTCCTTGGAGACTCGCCCAAGGACAGGATGGAATCCATCTAAGGCATATTGCTTTCTCCTTTCCTTTATCCATAATCCATTCAAACATTCAACTATCGCTATCACTATCTTCCCGTTAATCATCTATTTGCTAGAGTGGGCACCAATAATATCTCCATATGTCCTGTCTCATGCTAGTAGAATCCAAAGGCATCCGCTTGCTCCAGGAACATAAAGAGTCTCAAACCATTATAGTAGGTCATGGGAATGACCTAATATAAATGTCACTGGTATTTGGCATATAAAATACTACACGAGCAGCTTGCCAAGCTTGCCGTGCAGGTGGCATACTGTTGTAGTCACCTCTAAATAAAGCATTTATTGATGAACCGCGCGCAGCGATAGTCTGCTCTGCTGGGTGGAGTTGTGACGAGAGGGAAGTCCGGATGTGGAAAATGGCGGGCCCCATGGAGTAGGGGAGGGTGGTCTGGCTTGTTGTGAGGCTCTGCTGGGGTGGCAGGCCAGGGCTAGAACCCGCCATGCCTCCCGGGTGCCTCACAAGCAGCTGGGCACAGGGAGAGCAAGTAGCAGCTCTGCCCCATGTCTGAGAGTCTCTGGTTCAGCATACCTGGGCTGGATTGAAAAAAAAATGCTGCAGGGTGGCTGTCGATGATCCGGGCTGTGATAGTCTGGTCTGCTGGGTGGATTTGTGACAAGAGGGAAGTCCGGATGTGGAAAATGGTGGGCCCCATAAAGTAGGGGAGGGTGGTCTGGCTTGTTGTGAGGCTCTGCTGGGGTGGCAGGCCAGGGCTAGAACCCGCTATGCCTCCTGGGCGCCTCACAAGCAGATGGGCACAGGGAGAGCAAGTAGCAGCTCTGACCCATGTCTGAGAGTGTCTGGTTCAGCATACCTGGACCGGATTGAAAAAAAAACTGCTGCAGGGTGGCTGTGGATGATCCGGGCTGCCCGGATTCAAACATTACATCACATTTACTCCTTAATAATGTTTCTAGTCATTTTGTACAAACACAGTAAGAGATATGGTCTTTGATCTACACCCTAGGTAAGCTTTACATGGTCTCTCTGGACTCATGGAAAGGGTGGTTTTCCCTGGGCACATCTCGCCACATATCCCAGACTGGGGTCCTCAGGCCACGTTACTTTTCCTCACCCTAAGTTTTCCTTACTCAGTCATTTCTTTATGGGTCATGTCAGAGTCTGTTCCATGACTGTGCCCTTAACTTACTGCACTTCCCGTGGCGCATGGCCTGTCCATGTTGAGGCCAGGGCAGCTTCCTCACGGCTTGCCCTGAGTCCATCTAAGTCCTTTGGTGCAACCCACCTTTTGGGGTGTAAGTAACTAAGGCCAATCTAAGGACAACTGAGATTTAAGGCAAGTAAATGTGACGGGTGTCCAGGAGTAAATCTTATCCAGAGTAAATTAACTCCCATATTACAAAAGCATAGCATTAACTCTTTTCCTGTGTCCGTGCAGAAAGGACATTGCTCTAACATAAAAATATGCTAAGGATGGCCTAGTAGTACTGTCTGTTTTCATTTGGGTTCTATTTCATGAGACATTTTAAGTGCCTGCTGCATCATACAGTTTTGACTGTCTAATTATCAGTAGGTGGCAGACAGGAGACAGGCTTGTCTACACCCCAGAGCTCTGCCTAGTGCGCCCTGGATGGATGGTTGATGGTCTGACATAGAAGAAGACTGGGCCCCCTGGGGTGAACCCAGAGCCAAGGCAGGCCTGGCAAGCTACCTGTGGTGTATTCGATATGCCAAAAACAGTAGCAATAATGAATCTCATTCCCAATAAATGGAGACGTTACCGGCGCCCACTCGAGCAAATCGATGAACAATGGGAAGACAAGTGACAAGAGACAATTGTCTCTAATACTAACAGTCAAATGTACCTAACTGGGATGTAAATATCATTTTAAGGCATATTTAAAACATTGTCGTTAAAAATCAGAAGTTGCGTGAAAGGTGCTTGCTCAGGTCTGCTCCGAGAGCACAGGCAGCATTTCACGGAACGGGAGCAGGAGACGGGAAGGGTGTTTGCCGGAAAGTCTAAGTCTCGGGACAAGATTGCTGCCGTCTTAGCTGATGAAGTCGTCACAGTGAGCTTTAATGCAAATACAAGTCCCGTTAATGGTAGGGAGACGTGGAGCGCATGTGCTTCCAGATCTTCCTGCGGGACAGCACCTCAGCCTGACTCTCTGGAGACCTGGGGCTTTGGAAGGCACGTGTGTGGGACAAGTTCCTGGTGACCTGAAGAATTCACACAAGCCACAGCGGCTATCATTAAAGAACATGCTGTAGTGGTCGGAATGCTTGCCTGTGAAGCAGGCTTAGTCCATTTGGGCGGCTAGAACGGAGGGGGTGCAGATAAATATGATCAAGAATTTCTCAGTTGGGCTGAAGCGATAGTACAGTGGGGAGGGTGTTGGCCTTGCACACGGCCGACCTAGGTTCAATCTCCTGCATCCCATATGGTCCCCCAAGTACCGCCAGGAATAATTCTGGTGTGCAGAGCCAGGAGTAGCCCCTGAGCATCTCTGGGTTTAACCCAAAAAAGCCAAAAAAAAAAAGAAGAAGAAAGAAGAAGAAGGAAGGAAGGAGGAGGAGGAGAAGGAGGGAGGGAGGGAGCGAGGGAGGGAGGGATGGAGAGAGGGAGGGATGGAGGAAGGGAGGGAGGAAGGAAGGAAGGAAGGGAGGGAGGGAGGGAGGGAGGGAGGGAGGGAAAGGAAAGGAAAGGAAAGAAAGAAAAATTCTCACAGTTCTGGAGGCCAGAAGTCCTAGAGTCGCTTTTAGCTCTACTTTGGGGTGGCGGAGGTCCCTGCCTCCTGTGGTAACGGGCATCTTCTAGCTGTCCCCTCATGGCCGGCAGGACAAAGGGAGCTCCCAGGGCCTCTCTAGAAGGGCACTAACACCTCCCCCCCACCCTCCCTCTAATACACCACAGTAAGATCAAGACTGAGCACCTGAGTGGAGGGGAGGGGCATCCCTGTGGTCTGCAGCCAGAGGCAGGAGGCAAAGTTTCCGCCGTGACTGGGGCACACAGCCTCGGTCTGTAGCGACAGGCTGGAGAAAATCAGTGGTCTTCAGCCTGAAGGTGAACCGGATCCGCCATGCGGCCCATGGGCACGCGGGCTGCCTAACACCTGGGGTGGGTAGCCCTGAGCAACACACCCTCAAACCAGCTTTTACGTGCCAGAAATAATTTTAATTTAATTTGCTTTAGGGGCAATTGCTCGGGGCCCAGGGGCCGCTGACTCCTGGGGCTACATGGCCTGGTTGTGGGACAGCCCAGCCTGGTTATGTTGGGTCGCGAGGGCTACGCCTGGCAGTGCGTGAGGCTGCCGGTGCGATTCAGGGCCGGGCGTCGCACTCTGGCGCGGCATGCATGGTGCGCACTGAGCCTTGTGCTCTTTCCCGGCCCACGATATTCCTGGAAAGGAAATTCAGTGGAGCCGAGGGCTGCAGCTCGGTGGTGGAGCCCCTGCTTTGCTCTGCCGGGCTGGGATATTCCCCAAAACAAAGAGAGAAAATATATTAGAGTCAAACTAAGCTCAATTGTTTTTAACCTATTCATTTTCATGTTTGAGGTTTATTTTCCCAAAGACTGCTATGCGCGACATACAGAGAATCACGGGGCTGCGTGTGGGAGAGCTGGGTTTTACCTCCGGGTTCTGCACGAGCAGTCGTAGGTAGGAGAAAGGCTCAGAGTGCTCATGACTCACTGGCAGTCTGAGCTCAGAGCATCGAGCACTGTTTCATCCTCAGCACAGCTCTTCAGCTTCTCCCCTGTGACAGAGCTCAACACTAAACACACACCTCCCCAGATGACCAGGACAGTGCTCAGGCACTAACCACACATCTCCCGCAGATTGCCAGGACAGGATCATGGCTCAGGCACTAACCACACATCTCCCCGCAGATTGCCAGGACAGGGTCATGGCTCAGGCACTAACCACACATCTCCCCGCAGACAGCCAGGACAGGGTCAGGGCTCAGGCACTAACCACACATCTCCCCGCAGATTACCAGTATAGGATCATTGCTCAGGCCGGGGATCTACGAACTCCTCGTCGGCTTGGCGCGAAGCAAAGACAGTGATCTTCGCTTTTCCTACCACCACCTCGTTTGCCTGCTTTGAAAGAAGTAAGTAGGGCCGGAGGCGATAGTACAGGGGTGACATGCTTACCTTGCAGGCATCAACCTGGGCTCGATACTGTGTAGCATATACGGTTTCCCAATCTGCCAGGAGTGATTTCTGAGTGCAGAGCCAGGTAGGAATCCCTGAGCACTGCCGGCTATGGCTCAAACAAATAAATAAATAAGTGAAGAATCCAGTGAGAAATAGTATATGTACACTTGGGTACAAGATAAACCTTCGAACAGTAGTTGGCTGCTTGATCCCAGCAGGGAAAAGACATGACCCAGATGTGTAGTCACGCAGAGCTGTCAGTGTTCCTCGGGAAATGCCGATTGTTGGGAAGTTCGTCCCGTCCTTCAGCGTGGGGAGTGTCTGGACATCAGAGTGACTCACACCACCCCACAAAGGTCAGAGTGACTCACGTCACCCCTGCATGGGTCAGAGTGACTCACGTCACCCCTGCACAGATCAGTGACTCAGTCACCCCTGCACAGGTCAGAGTGACTCAGTCACCCCTGCACAGGTGAGAGTGACTCACAGTCACCCCTGCACAGGTCAGAGTGACTCAGTCATCCCTTCACAGATCACCCCTGCACAGATCAGAGTGACTCAGTCACCCCTGCACAGGTCAGAGTGACTCACAGTCACCCCTGCACAGATCAGAGTGACTCAGTCACCCCCTGCACAGATCAGAGTGACTCACAGTCACCCCTGCACAGGTCAGAGTGACTCAGTCACCCCTGCACAGATCAGAGTGACTCACGTCACCCCTGCACAGGTCAGAGTGACTCACGTCACCCCTGCACAGGTCAGAGTGACTCACGTCACCCCCTGCACAGATCAGAGTGACTCAGTCACCCCTGCACAGATCAAAGTGACTCACAGTCACCCCTGCACAGGTCAGAGTGACTCAGTCACCCCTGCACAGATCAGAGTGACTCACGTCACCCCTGCACAGATCAGAGTGACTCAGTCACCCCTGCACAGATCAGAGTGACTCACGTCACCCCTGCACAGATCAGAGTGACTCACAGTCACCCCTGCACAGATCAGAGTGACTCACAGTCACCCCTGCACAGATCAGAGTGACTCAGTCACCCCTGCACAGATCAGAGTGACTCACAGTCACCCCTGCACAGGTCAGAGTGAGTCACAGTCACCCCTGCACGGGTCAGAGTGACTCACAGTCACCCCTGCACAGGTCAGAGTGACTCACGTCACCCCTGCACAGATCAGAGTGACTTATGTCACCCCTGCACAGATCAGAGTGACTCACAGTCACCCCTGCACAGGTCAGAGTGACTCACAGTCACCCCTGCACAGGTCAGAGTGACTCACGTCACCCCTGCACAGATCAGAGTGACTCAGTCACCCCTGCACAGATCAGAGTGACTCACGTCACCCCTGCACAGATCAGAGTGACTCACAGTCACCCCTGCACATGTCAGAGTGACTCACAGTCACCCCTGCACAGATCAGAGTGACTCAGTCACCCCTGCACAGATCAAAGTGACTCACAGTCACCCCTGCACAGATCAGAGTGACTCAGTCACCCCTGCACAGATCAGAGTGACTCAGTCACCCCTGCACAGATCAGAGTGACTCAGTCACCCCTGCACAGATCAGAGTGACTCCCGTCACCCCTGCACAGATCAGAGTGACTCACAGTCACCCCTGCACAGGTCAGAGTGACTCATGTCACCCCTGCACAGGTCAGAGTGACTCATGTCACCCCTGCACAGTTCAGAGTGACTCATGTCACCCCCTGCACAGGTCAGAGTGACTCACATCACCCCCTGCACAGGTCAGATTGACTCACGTCACCCCTGCACAGGTCAGAGTGACTCACGTCACCCCTGCATGGGTCAGAGTGACTCACGTCACCCCCTGCACAGGTCAGAGTGACTCACGTCACCCCCTGCACAGGTCAGAGTGACTCACGCTCACCCCTGCACAGGTCAGAGTGACTCACGTCACCCCCTGCACGGGTCAGAGTGACTCAGTCACCCCTGCACAGATCAGAGTGACTCAGTCACCCCTGCACAGATCAGAGTGACTCAGTCACCCCTGCACAGATCAGAGTGACTCACAGTCACCCCTGCACAGATCAGAGTGACTCAGTCACCCCTGCACAGATCAGAGTGACTCAGTCACCCCTGCACAGATCAGAGTGACTCACAGTCACCCCTGCACAGGTCAGAGTGAGTCACAGTCACCCCTGCACGGGTCAGAGTGACTCACAGTCACCCCTGCACAGGTCAGAGTGACTCACGTCACCCCCTGCACAGATCAGAGTGACTTATGTCACCCCTGCACAGATCAGAGTGACTCACAGTCACCCCTGCACAGGTCAGAGTGACTCACGTCACCCCTGCACAGATCAGAGTGACTCAGTCACCCCTGCACAGATCAGAGTGACTCAGTCACCCCTGCACAGATCAGAGTGACTCAGTCACCCCTGCACAGATCAGAGTGACTCAGTCACCCCTGCACAGATCAGAGTGACTCCGTCACCCCTGCACAGATCAGAGTGACTCACAGTCACCCCCTGCACAGGTCAGAGTGACTCATGTCACCCCTGCACAGGTCAGAGTGACTCACGTCACCCCTGCACAGTTCAGAGTGACTCACGCTCACCCCTGAACAGGTCAGAGTGACTCACGTCACCCCTGCACAGGTCAGAGTGACTCACGTCACCCCCTGCACGGGTCAGAGTGACTCACGTCACCCCTGCACAGGTCAGAGTGACTCACGTCACCCCCTGCACAGGTCAGAGTGACTCACGTCACCCCCTGCACATGTCAGAGTGACTCACAGTCACCCCTGCACAGATCAGAGTGACTCAGTCACCCCTGCACAGATCAAAGTGACTCATAGTCACCCCCTGCACAGATCAGAGTGACTCAGTCACCCCTGCACAGATCAGAGTGACTCAGTCACCCCTGCACAGATCAGAGTGACTCAGTCACCCCTGCACAGATCAGAGTGACTCCGTCACCCCCTGCACAGATCAGAGTGACTCACAGTCACCCCTGCACAGGTCAGAGTGACTCATGTCACCCCTGCACAGGTCAGAGTGACTCAGTCACCCCTGCACAGTTCAGAGTGACTCCACGCCACCCCCTGCACAGGTCAGAGGACTCACATCACCCCTGCACAGGTCAGATTGACTCACGTCACCCCTGCACAGGTCAGAGTGACTCACGTCACCCCTGCACAGGTCAGAGTGACTCACGTCACCCCTGCATGGGTCAGAGTGACTCAGTCACCCCTGCACAGATCAGAGTGACTCAGTCACCCCTGCACAGATCAGAGTGACTCACGTCACCCCTGCACAGATCAGAGTGACTCACAGTCACCCCTGCACAGATCAGAGTGACTCACAGTCACCCCTGCACAGATCAGAGTGACTCAGTCACCCCTGCACAGATCAGAGTGACTCACAGTCACCCCTGCACAGGTCAGAGTGAGTCACAGTCACCCCTGCACGGGTCAGAGTGACTCACAGTCACCCCTGCACAGGTCAGAGTGACTCACGTCACCCCTGCACAGATCAGAGTGACTTATGTCACCCCTGCACAGATCAGAGTGACTCACAGTCACCCCTGCACAGGTCAGAGTGACTCACAGTCACCCCTGCACAGGTCAGAGTGACTCACGTCACCCCTGCACAGATCAGAGTGACTCAGTCACCCCTGCACAGATCAGAGTGACTCACGTCACCCCTGCACAGATCAGAGTGACTCACAGTCACCCCTGCACATGTCAGAGTGACTCACAGTCACCCCTGCACAGATCAGAGTGACTCAGTCACCCCTGCACAGATCAAAGTGACTCACAGTCACCCCTGCACAGATCAGAGTGACTCAGTCACCCCCTGCACAGATCAGAGTGACTCAGTCACCCCTGCACAGATCAGAGTGACTCAGTCACCCCTGCACAGATCAGAGTGACTCCCGTCACCCCTGCACAGATAGAGTGACTCACAGTCACCCCTGCACAGGTCAGAGTGACTCATGTCACCCCTGCACAGGTCAGAGTGACTCACGTCACCCCCTGCACAGTTCAGAGTGACTCATGTCACCCCTGCACAGGTCAGAGTGACTCACATCACCCCTGCACAGGTCAGATTGACTCACGTCACCCCTGCACAGGTCAGAGTGACTCACGTCACCCCTGCATGGGTCAGAGTGACTCACGTCACCCCTGCACAGGTCAGAGTGACTCACGTCACCCCTGCACAGGTCAGAGTGACTCAGTCACCCCCTGCACAGGTCAGAGTGACTCACGTCACCCCTGCATGGGTCAGAGTGACTCACGTCACCCCTGCATGAGTTGGTGTGACTCACGGTTAGCCCTGCACAGATCACAGTGACCCCGCCACCCCCTGCATGGGTCACAGTGACTCACAGCTAACCCATGCATCGATTCTCTCCTAGGTGGCAGTCATCAGCTTGGATTAACACTGCAGAAACTTAGGGCAAACCAGTTTTCATTGGGGGTTGTGCCAAGCGGGCGCTGGGCCATACGCTGGCTCTCGTCACTGGACGTCAGCAGACCCCCGCTGCAAGCACCTTCAAGTCTCAGGCGGGGCCGGCCGGCCAGGAGGCCCCGGGACATTCCCACACTCTTGCAGCAGGTGACAGTCACTGGCCACTGGCTACTGTACTGGCCCTCCAGCAGGTTCTGGACTCCCGGGGGAACCTGAGTCAGCTGATCTAGGTTTTGACAAAGAAGTAAAGGAGGCCCCGAGGCCTCAGCGCCCGAGAACGCAGGTGTAACGGGCTGGGCTCCCGAGCCGGCTTGCTGCGAGCAAGTGGCTGATTCTTGATTTTGAGCCGAGAGGCTGTGTCAGCCTCTGGAGGGCCCAGCCCTCGATCCGCGGAGGGTCGCACTGTGGCTGGTGGGCGACCGGACTCAGACTCAGGCCCACGTGTGGGGGCCTTGACCGACCGGGTGCTGTGCTCAGGAGTTTCCTCCCTTGCGTCCCCAGGACTCCTGCCTCGAGGAAGAACTCCGACAGCTGCTGTCGTCCTTACCCCAGACGGAGCCTCGGCAGGTGCATCCAGAATTTCACGTCTCTGGCCCTGAGCGGAGCAGCCAGAGCCTCGCCGCCCAGAAGGTGAGCCCAGGCCTCCCCTGCACAAGCGGGGCAGGACCCAGCTGCCCAGGAACCAGGTGCCCAGGACACTGTCCGGCATGCAGAGCCTCAGACCACCAGGAATTGGGGAAACACTCAGTAGGTTTGGTTGTGCGCCCTCTAGAGGCTCCTTGGGAAGGTACAGAAACAGGCAGGGCCTGGAGGAACCGGAGCAATAGCACAGAATTAGCTACTGCACTGCCTTGCTCCACCCGGGTTCTGTCCCCACAGAGGGTCCCCAAGCACTGCCAGGAGAAAGCCCTGAGCACAGCTCGTAGGACACCTGGTTCTTCTTCTTGGAGAGGTGTGAGGTTCTAAAATACCAAGGTTATAATGCCAGGAACTACAGGTGTTAGGTTCCACGTGCCCAGATGTTGGCATCCAGGCAGGTTCCACGCACCCAGATTCTGGCTTCTAGGCAGGTTCTACACACCCAGACGTTGGTATTGAGGCAGGGTCCACGTGCCCAGATGCTGGTGTCCAGGCCTCCGATGAGGGACCTAAGTGATGACCTTCTCCCAGCCGATCTCAGGCTCCTGTCCACCACATTGCCCACTAGTTTTTTTCCTTTCTTACAGCAGCTCTGTTGAGACGTGATCACATTCCATAAAACTCGTCCTTCAAACGGACACACCCCAGGGTCCGTGTGCCGGCAGCACAGGCAGCCTGGCCATCACGGCTAATTCCAGAACATCGGGCGCCAGCCCAGAGAGAACTGGGCCCGTGTGCCCAGCCCTGCCCAGTCTCTGCCCGGGCCATGCGGACTGGGTGTCATCCTGAGAGCTGCCGTGGGCAGGTGTAGGGGGATGCAACAGGGCGTTCCAGGCCTCTGCTGAAGACCCCTGAGGGGCGTCTGTGAATGGTGCGGGCAGAGCATTTATGAGCAAGGCGTGGGGGCTGTTTCCCAGATCTCTGGGGAGATTCCAGCCGGGGCCTGCAGTGATCCTGTCCCCCCTGTCCAGGTCCTCCCACAGTTTCCCACACTGTAGGCGTGTTCGAGGTGACCCGTACTCCCCAGATTCGGGCACTGCCCGTCTTTGTTGGGTCTGGCCGTGGCCTGAAGCAGGTTCTCTGCTCCAGAATCCTCCACAGGAAAGCGGGTGGGGCGGCTTTTCCAGGACCTGTCAGCTCCTTACAGGTCTTCTTTGGAGAAGTGATTATTTTAATCCTTGCCCATGTTTTAATTGCTCTACTTGGGTTCTTATCTCAAGGTTGTTAAGAGTTAGTGCTCAGGGCTACTCCTGGCTCAGTACTCAGGGGTGGCTTGAGGGGTGCTCAGGAACCATGTGGTCCCGGGATCAAGCCCAGGGCTCCAGCAGGCAAAGCCTGTGCTCCCGCCATTGAGCGCCCCCGGCCCTCTGCTTCCCACATGGTAATTTGTTATGGGAACCTGAACTTCAGCCGGAAAGAATTACAGTTCTGAGACTGTCCCCACTATTTCATGTGCTCTCTCTCAATTATGATTTTAAACCATTTATTAGTTTGATTATATGTAAGTAAACTTTACTAGCATAACCTAGGAAATAATAATACATTAGAACATTACCAACCTTGAGATTTTCTGACTTGATCAGGAATCAAGTAAGTTGATGGGTCCAGAGCAATAGCACAGCGGGTGCTTGTCTTGCACGCAGCCGACCCAGGTTCCATCCCGGCATCCCGTATCCACAAGTGCCACCACGAGTGATTCCTGGGTGCCTGAGTATGGGGCCAGGGGTAACCCCTAAGCATCACCAGCTGTAACTCCAAAATTTTAAAATATATATATATATATATTAAAAAAAAAAATATATATATATATATATATATATGTTGTGTCCTGGGTTTCACTCAGTGAAGCATGCAGTGCATGCGGCTGGGTCTTTGTCGGAGGAAATGGCGGGAAGGTCGTGTTTCTTCCGAGGGGTGCCTGGGAGCCTCCAGGCTGGGGTCCCGGGTGTGAATTCTTTCCAGTTCTTTGCTCAGAGAACGGAGCGTTGCGGTCGTAGTCCAAGAAAAGCATCACTGGCTCAGTGGAAGCCTGAAAACTCTTTCAGGGTGGCTTGTGGTGCTTCGGAGGGAACGGCCTTCCCTACGCGGAGAGCTTCAAGTGCCCTCGGTGACCATGGAGATGTTCTGCTTGGAGGCTATCGTCAAACATTCCGAGGTAAGGAGCCTGCGGGAATGCTGGGAATGCCGCTCCAGGAAAACGGCCCCGTTAAGGGAGAGAAGAGAAGGCCAGATGCTTTTCTTTACACTTCTTTACGCTTTCTTTACATTTATCCTTCTCCCAAATAAACTGCTAGAATCGACCGTCACAATTAGTAACAAGACATAATTTTTGTTTGGGGGCCAGTATTCCTAGGAACAGGCTTTTGTCTCGGTGGCTCGTGGAAGAGAGCAGCCACCTGGCTGAACCACACAGACCCGCCAGTGACCTGGTGACCGTCCGGGAGCAGGAACTGTCTGGTGGCTGTGTGCTGGCTGTCGCTTCGCCCTGGCACCCTTCGGCGTCGTGGCTTTTCCATCACGACCATAATGTGATTAGAAAGGAAATAATCAGCACGGAGGGCCCAGGGAGCCAGTGCGGGGCTCAGCCTCTTTCCTACACTTCCCCGGCACCCCTGAGACCCCGCCAGGAACGATTCCTGAGCACAGAGCCAGGAGTAGGCCCCGAGCACTGCTGGGTGTGAGCCCCCCAAAAGAGATTCCTGAGCACAGAGCCGGGAGTAGGCCCCCAGCACTGCTGGGTGTGAGCCCCCCAAAGAGATTCCTGAGCACAGAGCCGGAGTAGGCCCCCAGCACTGCTGGGTGTGAGCCCCCAAAGAGATTCCTGAGCACAGAGCCAGGAGTAGGCCCCGAGCACTGCTGGGTGTGAGCCCCCATCATTTTTTTTAATTAGGGAATGAAAACTGTCACCTTGGGGTGGAGGCATGGTGGCTTGTCAGTCAGTCCAGTGGGCGAGACAGGCCGTGGCAGGGCCCCGCTGTGCCTGTGGCCGCTGGCTCTGAGCCCTGACAGTCTGCTTCTGTTACGTTTTCTTCGCCCTTTAAAGTTCCGCTTAAAATCCGAATCCTTTCCCCTGGGGTCTGGCTCCTTCTCCAAGCCCCTTGCCAGCACCCAGAGCCGGCTCTGCTGCCCTTTGCCTGTCTGACAGTGGCCGGTGGTGGCCAGCCCGAGTGCCCAGTGTTGGGTGCAGGTGCTGTGGCAGGGCTGGCCGCAGGTGCTGCTGCGTAGGGGGCGGCGGTCGGGGCGCGCAGGCAAGGCGGTGAGCAGCACTGTCCCAAGAGATCGCCACGCACTGCGACCAGCTGGAGCGGAGCGGGGGCTGCAGCTGCTGCAGAGGCTCTACCTGCTGCACCACGGCTGCCCGCAGGTGCGCCGGAGCATCCTGAGGATCATCGGCAACATGGCGCTCAGCGAGCACCTGCATGCCGCCATCGCGCGCCCGGTGAGCCGGGGGTGGCGGCCCGGCCTGCTGTGCTCTGTCCGCTCCCCGCCCTTCCATGGCGCCTCCGCCCCGCGAGTTCCCAAATGCCCAGGCACCCCCTAGCCGCCTGCCCCGTGCTGGGCCTCTCACCCTGACCCTCGCCCTCCGCCTCCCGACCCCGTGTCTCTGCCCACGCAGGCCCATCCCTCCCCTCCCCGTCCCCAGCACCCGCCTAGACCCCAGCCTGGACCCCAGCACTCGCTCACTCCCGCCTGAGGGTTTCCACTCCCCAGTGACCATTTCTATCTCCGACCTGTGTCCCTCTCCTCTGCGCATTTCACACACTTGCCAGGCCCCAACACAACTCACCCGCCCCGCCCCTGCCCCTTCGCTTCCCGGGCTGGGTCTGCCATGGACGGGTGGTCGCTGTGCTCTGCAGATCACAGTGAGGGGGCTGATGGGTGGCACGGGGCCGTGTTCCTCCCCCAGGCGCCTCGCCCTTCTGAGCACTGCCCAAGGAGCCACCCACACCCCCCAGGCCTGCTGAGCACTGCCCAGGAGTGCGCACACCCCCCAGGCCTGCTGAGCACTGCCCAGGAGCACCCACACCCCCAGGCCTGCTGAGCACTGCCCAGGAGCACCCACACCCCCAGGCCTGCTGAGCACTGCCCAGGAGCACCCACACCCCCAGGCCTGCTGAGCACTGCCCAGGAGCGCCCACATCCCCAGACCTGCTGAGCACTGCCCAGGAGCACCCACACCCCCAGGCCTGCTGAGCACTGCCCAGGAGCCACCCACACCCCCCCAGGCCTGCTGAGCACTGCCCAGGAGCACCCACACCCCCCAGGCCTGCTGAGCACTGCCCAGGAGCACCCACACCCCCCAGGCCTGCTGAGCACTGCCCAGGAGCCGGTCACAACCCCCAGGCCTGCTGAGCACTGCCCAGGAGTGCCCACACCCCCCAGGCCTGCTGAGCACTGCCCAGGAGCCGGTCACACCCCCAGGCCTGCTGAGCACTGCCCAGGAGCCAGTCACACCCCCCCAGGCCTGCTGAGCACTGCCCAGGAGCGCCCACAACCCCAGGCCTGCTGAGCACTGCCCAGGAGCGCCCACACCCCCCAGGCCTGCTGAGCACTGCCCAGGAGCGCCCACACCCCCAGGCCTGCTGAGCACTGCCCAGGAGCGCCCACATCCCCCAGGCCTGCTGAGCACTGCCCAGGAGCACCCACACCCCCAGGCCTGCTGAGCACTGCCCAGGAGCACCCACACCCCCCAGGCCTGCTGAGCACTGCCCAGGAGCACCCACACCCCCAGGCCTGCTGAGCACTGCCCAGGAGCACCCACACCCCCAGGCCTGCTGAGCACTGCCCAGGAGCACCCACACCCCCAGGCCTGCTGAGCACTGCCCAGGAGCACCCACAACCCCAGGCCTGCTGAGCACTGCCCAGGAGCACCCACACCCCCAGGCCTGCTGAGCACTGCCCAGGAGCACCCACACCCCCAGGCCTGCTGAGCACTGCCCAGGAGCACCCACACCCCCCAGGCCTGCTGAGCACTGCCCAGGAGGCGCCCACACCCCCAGGCCTGCTGAGCACTGCCCAGGGCGCCCACATCCCCAGACCTGCTGAGCACTGCCCAGGAGCACCCACACCCCCAGGCCTGCTGAGCACTGCCCAGGGAGCCACCCACACCCCCAGGCCTGCTGAGCACTGCCCAGGAGCACCCACACCCCCAGGCCTGCTGAGCACTGCCCAGGAGCACCCACACCCCCAGGCCTGCTGAGCACTGCCCAGGAGCCGGTCACAACCCCCAGGCCTGCTGAGCACTGCCCAGGAGTGCCCACACCCCCAGGCCTGCTGAGCACTGCCCAGGAGCCGGTCACACCCCCAGGCCTGCTGAGCACTGCCCAGGAGCCAGTCACACCCCCAGGCCTGCTGAGCACTGCCCAGGAGCGCCCACAACCCCAGGCCTGCTGAGCACTGCCCAGGAGCGCCCACACCCCCAGGCCTGCTGAGCACTGCCCAGGAGCGCCCACACCCCCCCAGGCCTGCTGAGCACTGCCCAGGAGCGCCCACATCCCCCAGGCCTGCTGAGCACTGCCCAGGAGCACCCACACCCCCAGGCCTGCTGAGCACTGCCCAGGAGCACCCACACCCCCAGGCCTGCTGAGCACTGCCCAGGAGCACCCACACCCCCAGGCCTGCTGAGCACTGCCCAGGAGCACCCACACCCCCCAGGCCTGCTGAGCACTGCCCAGGAGCACCCACACCCCCCAGGCCTGCTGAGCACTGCCCAGGAGCACCCACACCCCCAGGCCTGCTGAGCACTGCCCAGGAGCCGGTCACACCCCCCAGGCCTGCTGAGCACTGCCCAGGAGCCGGTCACACCCCCAGGCCTTCTGCAGCTGCTCACCCGTCCCCATCCACATTCCCCGCTGCCCACAGCCCGCTGTTCTCACTGTCCCCCTGCACAGGGCCACCTCATAGACAGTCCCTGCTCTGCCCGGACCCCTCGGCCCAGCACAGCAATGACAAGAGGCCCCGAGGCGGCCTCACTGCCTGGGCCCGTCTCCCACCTTGGGGAGCCCGCCCTTACCTCCCTGCCTCCTGACCGCCCTCTGTGCCACGGGGACGTGCTGCCCATGGCCATCCCCTCCTTTCCTGCTGACCGACCAGGGTGTGTACCTAGCAGGCGTGTTCTTCCTGCAGGCTGGGTCTCCATCCTGGCCGAAGCAATGAAATCTCGCCACATCATCGACGTCCCGCATGCGGCCAGGGCGCTGGCCAACCTCGACCGGGACAGCGTGAGGGAGAAGTACGCGGACGGCGTGTACGCGCTGCACCCGCAGTTTCGACCAGGTGAGGCAGCGTTACCGGGTGCGGAGTGGGGCGGGCGTGCCCGGATGCCTCCTTCCTGTGGCCATTTGTTGGCGAGAACCTCCACACGCTGGACAGCGGCCTGGTCAGCGTGGAATGAACCACCATCACCTCCCGCCACGAGGTCCCGGTGGCTCTGACTGGGCAGGAGCTGGGGCGGCGCAGAGGTGCCATGGGGCCTTTATGGCATCCGTAGAGCAGAGCACGGCCCCCATCAGGGGCTGCTGCTGTCTGGCTCCAGGCAGGCCCCCCCTCACCCAGATTCCTCTCTAGCCGACAGTCTCTGGTCAGAACCTGGGCTCTGGGGTGCTCTCCGAGCCCACGTATGGGTGAGCGCAGTTGCCCGTGGCTTTCACGCTCTCCTTGTCTTTCCGTGCTGGGGCTAATATTCCACACACACAGACATCGTACCTCTGTCCGTCCACCAGTCAGTGGGCACAGGTGGTCTCCGCAGCTGGGCGCTGGGCAGCCCTGCAGTGGGCAGGGCAGTGCAGCTCCCATTTTAAAGCGTGTTTTCCTGTTTCCTGGATGAATTTTCTGGAAGTGGCTTTGCTGGGTCAATAGAGCGTCCCTATCCTCTTGCTCTGGGGACCAGGCTGGGCCGGGGGTGGAACTTGGGCCTCTCCCCCACGCCCCCCCACCCCATGCAAAGCCTCAGCTGCCTCAGCCGTATTCTCAGTCCGTGAAGGAACCTTCAGATGGCCCCAGTGTCCAGGACCACCTGAGAAAGGGCTCCCTTCCCTCCACCCTGTGGCGGGTGGGCTGCCACTGGGCTTGCAGATCCCCCCACACACACACACACACACACGTACCTGGTGGCCATTTGAATGAATGGCTTCCTTAGAAGAATGTGTTTAATCTGTGCATTTTCCAATCTGATGTGTGTGCGGGGCTCTGGGCGTGTTCAGAACATTCTTCACTTACGAGCTGCAGCTGGTTCCTGCCGTTCCGTAGCTCACTTTTAGCTTCAGTGGTTGCTTCCTCTGCTGGAGCACAGAGCAGACTTTTAATTTGGATTAAAATTTCTCATTGCCTTTTGTTACTTCGGTTTCTCTTGTCGGAGGTGGATTCTTGGTTGTGAAAAGTCCAACGTATGGACTTACGGACTTCCGTATGACTGCTTCCGCTACATGCTTCGTATCATGCTGACACAATGCACCTAGTAGGAAAATGCAAACAAAAGTTACTTATTTCTTGAATCATTATTGTCAAGTGCTTTAAAATAAAATTTGAGAAAATAGGGGCTGGAATGATAAGATAATGGGTAGGGCATTTGCCTTGAATGCAGCCGACCCGGGTTCGATCTCCGGCATCCCATAAGGTCCCCTGAGCACCGCCAGGAGTAATTCCTGAGTGCAGAGCCAGAAGTAACCCCTGAGATTCACAGAGTGCCCCAGTCCCTCAGAGCCATTTGGTCTATTTCTGATAACACCATTTCCTAGGTACATGTGTCAGTCAGATACACTGATAGACAGAATGTCAGTCATACCCACTGACTAGGAAACACCAGTGTGTTGGTTTATGAACATCCGCATGGAGCTCAGGGTAGTCACCTGGGATAGTCTGGTCTTCTGAGATGGACGAGGCTCGGCTCCCTGAAGCAGAAGCAGCAGCAGGAGAGAACTGAGACAGGCTCAGGGAGCACAGAGTTGGGAGCGGGGAGCACGGAGTCGGGGGGGGGAGCACGGAGTCGGGAGCACAGAGACGGGAGCAGGGGAGCATGCTGCGTGTCCTCACCAACCTCCTTAGTGCCTCAGTCACCCTCAAGGGCCACCTTGATTTTTTTGTCGTATAACCTGCTAAGCAGCACCCATGTGCCATGTGAATTCTGACCAGAGCAGTAACGCCTTTATTCTGCTTCTCTTTGACACTCTCTCGCCCTTAGTCAGCCCATTAAAGCCGATGTCCTTTTTATTCATGGCCTTATGGGAGCAGCCTTCAAAACCTGGCGCCAGCAGGACAACGAGCAGAGTCTGACAGAGGCATTTTCCGAGGACGAAGCTGGGTACACGACGTGTTGGCCCAAGGTACGGAGAGGCCGCGTCTCAGGCCCTTCTTTGACGCGCTGTTTTTCACCAGCCTGTTTTCCCGGCAGGGTTCTGTCCCCAGGGACCTGTGCAGTGTGTGACCTGTCGCCCTGTACGGAGCCCCTTTGGGGGCACAGGCCAGCTCAAAAGGGTGTTCCCTGAGGGAAGGCCCGGCTCAGCAGCGGGTCCTCCACTGCAGGCAAATAGAGTTTTTAGGATTCCTCCGAGAACCCTTTCACAGAGGAACCCTAAAAACAGGTTTTGTTTCTTTTTCCCTTTTTTTTTTTTTTTTTTTGGTTTTGGATTTGGGCCACACCTGGCTGTGCTCAGGGGTTATTCCTGGTGAGCTCAGGGGACCGTATGGGATGCCGGCGATCTGACCCAGGTCAGCCGCCTGCAAGGCAAGCGCCCTCCTCCTGTGGTATGTCTCCGGCCCAAACAGAAAGACTCTGAAGAAGTAATTCTGCACTGGATTTTCTTGATGTCATTTCCTCTGGAGAGCCTCAACTCTAGGATGAATTCAGTGACTGGAAGTTACCTACAGCTCACGGACACTGAAGCTGCAAATGCGTGGCAGAGACTGGGGCGTGCTCTGGTGATGCTGAGGGCTGACAGTGCGAGGGGTCTGTAGGTCAGCTTGGCCTGTGCACTGCCCGCCTCCTCCTCCCACCTTCTCCTGAGACGACGTCTATTGTTAGCTGCCTCCCAAAAAGCCCAGGGGGCGCTGGAGCAATACTCCAAGTGGTGGAGTGTCCACGAGGGCCCCAGGTACCCCAGTCTGAGGAGTAGGAGGGGCCCTCAGGACCCCAGGCCTGAGGGAAGAGCCCCCAGAAACTCCCCTTTGATTCTAGATCTCAAAGACTTGCTCTGGGCTATAGCAGCTAACAGTGAGGTTCTGGGGACTGGACCTCCGCAGGGTCCCCTGAGCACCTCCAGGGAGCCCCCCAACAAAACCACAAAACACAGACGAAAAGCCAACAGGGGAATCAACCGTCTTGGTACCTGCCTTGGCCCGATGTCTTAAATACTGGCTGCACCTTGTAGCCAGGGAGAGCGCTCAGGTGCCCGGGTGTTTTCCGGAGACGGACTCACTCTGTTGTGAGGCGACCAGGGACCAGGTGTCCAGCCTGCAGATGGAGGCTCTTCCGAGTCAGGGGTCCGGGTCTGAGGAGAGGAGACTCCCACGCTCTCTCCCCCGTTCAGTCGTGGCTCGCGAGACTGCCCGGCGCTCGGATCATCTCTGTGGAGTACGACACTAGCCTGAGCGACTGGCGGGCGCGCTGCCCCATGGAGAGGTGACGGGCTGCTCCCGGGTGGGGGGTCTCGGGATGAGCACACGGGACGTTCTGAGGAAACCCCCGGAGTCACGGCTCAGTGATCTCTGCGGGCGAGGCTTCCTGCTGCGTGTCCCCTCAGCACGGGATTAGCACACGGGGTGTTCTGAGGAAACCCCCCAGTCACGGCTCAGTGACCTCTGCGGGGTGAGGCTTCCTGCGCGCGTGTCCCCTCAGCACTGGGACTCGGGCAGAGAAGGGGCCCAGCAGGTGCCCAAGGTGCTTGAGGTGAGCACCTGGGAAGAAGCAGGGAGTGTCCCTGGGACCTGCTGTCCCTTCAGGGGCACGAGCCGGGGAGTCTGGGCCTGTGGCTTGACGGTCTTGGTCACTCCCAGCGTGGCTCCCGACAGTGAGCGTGCGCTGAAGCCCCTTTATCAGTCAGTTCTTGCCTCTGAGAGCTGTAAGTGGTTCTTTATGTTTATGTATTTGCTTATTTAGTGTGGGGCCACACCCTGCTGTACTCAGGCTTCCTCCTGACTGCACTGAGGAGTGACGCCTGGAGGTGCTCAGGGACCCTATGGGAGGCCGGGGGTTGGAGCGCGGGTCGCCTGTGTGCAAAGCTCGCACCCTCCGCGCCCTGCTGCTCCGGACCCTGAGCTCCCGTGCTTTAATAACCAGGCACAGGGTGAGCAGCGCTGTGTGACCAGGGGCCATCAACAGCCGCCAGCCCATCACGGCCCTGTGCTCTCAGCCCCATCACCCCTGCTCTCAGCCCCATCACCCCTGCTCTCAGCCCCATCACCCCTGCTCTCAGCCCCATCACCCTTGCTCTCAGCCCCATCATCCCTGCTCTCAGCCCCATCACTCCTGCTCTCAGCCCCCTCACTCCTGCTCTCAGCCCCCCTCACCCCTGCTCTCAGCCCCATCACTCCTGCTCTCAGCCCCATCACCCCTGCTCTCAGCCCCATCACCCCTGCTCTCAGCCCCATCACTCCTGCTCTCAGCCCCATCACCCCCTGCTCTCAGCCCCATCACCCCTGCTCTCAGCCCCATCACTTGCTGTGCTCTCAGCCCCATCACCCCCTGCCCTCAGCCCCATCACCCCTGCTCTCAGCCCCATCACTCCTGCTCTCAGCCCCCTCACTCCTGCTCTCAGCCCCCTCACCCTGCTCTCAGCCCCCTCACCCCTGCTCTCAGCCCCATCACCCCTGCTCTCAGCCCCATCACCCCTGCTCTCAGCCCCATCACCCCCTGCTCTCAGCCCCATCACTTGCTGTGCTCTCAGCCCCATCACCCCTGCCCTCAGCCCCATCACCCCTGCTCTCAGCCCCATCACTCCCTGTGCTCTCAGCCCCATCACCCCCTGCTCTCAGCCCCATCCCTCCCTGTGCTCTCTTCACGCAGGGAAGTCCATTGCATTCAGGAGCAACGAACTTCTTCAGAAGCTCAGAGCTGCCGGTGTGGGGACCGGCCTGTGATCTGGGTGTCTCATAGCATGGGCGGTGAGTCTCTTCCGCAGAGTGAGGCTGCCCTGGGGGCTGACCCCAGTTCCCGCAACTGTGGGAGCACTGGAGTGCTTCCTGCTGGAGCACTGTCTGCGCTCAGGCCTGTTTCTGTCTTGCTCGTCACTGCAGGCGCCTGAGCATCACCAGGGCTGGCCCCGAGGACCCCAACATCACTAGGCCCGACCACGAACTCAGGCCTGTGGGCCAGTCTTCATGCCAGCTGTGGCCCTGGCCCCAAGCACTGTCTGGGCGTCCCGTGGCCCTGGGCCCCGAGCACCATTTGGGCGTCCCATGGCCCTAGGCCCCGAGCACCGTCTGGGCGTTCCTGTCTCCCCAGCTGTGGCCCGGGCCCCAAGCACTGTCTGGGCGTCCCGTGGTCCTGGGCCCCGAGCACCATTTGGGCGTCCTGTCTCCCCCAGCACCGTCTGGGTGTCCCGTCTCCCCAGCTGTGGCCCGGGCCCCCAGCACTGTCTGGGCGTCCCGTCTCCCCAGCTGTGGCCCGGGCCCCAAGCACTGTCTGGGCGTCCCGTGGTCCTGGGCCCCGAGCACCATTTGGGTGTCCCGTCTCCCCCAGCTGTGGCCCGGCCCCAAGCACTGTCTGGGCGTCCCGTGGTCCTGGGCCCCGAGCACCATTTGGGTGTCCTGTCTCCCCAGCTGTGGCCCAGGCCCCGAGCACTGTCTGGGCGTCCCCTCCTGGAGCCCCGGCTAGTTGACTGCAGGGTCCCTGTGTCCTCCAGGCTCACTGGCACCCTCTGGGATAGATCTGCCCCACAGCTGCGTTTCTAGAACCTTCCCTGGGATGGGCTCCCGTGCGGGATCTAATGGTGTGCCCTGTCCCTTAGATTGCTTTCAGGAACGCACTGCCTGCCTGTAACCCCTGTGTACAACTGTGGCGCCAACGAAAATAGCTTCCCTTGCTGTCCTTTCTCCCCCTCGGCCAGGACTTCTTGTCAAAAAGATGCTGCTGGAGGCCTCCAGGAAGCCGGAGCTGAGTGGACTGGCCAGCCACACGCGCGGGTGGTCTTCTACAGCGTGCCTCACCGCGGCTCCCGCCTGGCCGAGTACTCGGTCAACGTCCGCTACCTGCTCTTCCCTCCCTGGAGGTCAAGGAGCTCAGCAAAGGTCCTGCCCTGCCACCTGTCCACTGCGGAGGGCTGAGATTTCTCTGGGGCGAGCCCGGGCTCCTCTGCTCTTCTCGTAGTTGGCTCCATTATTCCAAATCACTAACAGACAGCTGCGTCCCCGTGGGCGGGACATTGTCCCATCCACCCGCACACACGTGTGCTCTTGGCACCTTCGTGTTGCCGTGAACGTTTCTCTGTGAGGCGGCTGCTTCCCGGCACTAGTAGCCCCGCTCCAGTGGAAGGAACCGGCCGTCTTTCCGCTCACGTTTTTCCGGGCTCTGCTGTACGGATGGTTACTGATCTGGAGCTCCTAAAGCTTCTATTGAATTCCCATTTTTTTTTCCGTCAAGCTCTTTTGGGGTTGTCGACCCATTATCTTTGCAGAAGGTGTAGAACGCCCCCAAGGATCCTCATAGAAGGTTCTTTCCCGCTGTCTCCTGGAACCCTGCTCCTGTCTGCTCCGGGCCCTGCCCGCCCACCTGTCCCGCGGGCTCAGCAGCATCTCGGGGAGGGACGGAGTCCCCGCTTGGAGGGGAGCACCCTGCCTGCTCTCGCCCGAGCCCACGGAACCCGGCTAGCTTTGCTGTCTGTTATCTTACAGATTCTCCTGAGCTGAAGGTGCTGCAGGCCGAAGTTCCTGGACTTTTGCCAAAGGCCAGAACTTCCAGGTGCTGAGCTTTGTGGAGACGCTGCCCACCTACATCGGGAGCATGATCAAGCTGCAAGTGGTGCCCGCCGAGGTCGGCAGGTGCGGCCTCGCCACGGGCTGTGGGCTGGGTTCAGCGTGGGGCCCTGGAGGCCAGCGGGAGGCATCTCTGTCTCTGCAGGAACAGAGCGGGCGGCAAGAAGGGAGTCGCCGCCCAGGGGCAGCAGGGCTGGGTCGTGTTTAAGGTGACCTTAGGGGCTGGAGCCATAGCACAGTGGGGAGGCCATTGCCTTGCATGAGGCTGACCAGGTTCGATCCCGGCATCCCATATGGTCTCCTGAACACTGCCAGGAGTAATTCCCTGAGTGCAGGGCCAGGAGTAACCAGGAGCATCTCTGGGTGTGACCCAAAAAGCGAAAAAAAAAAAAAAAAAAACCCAAACCAAAGATGTCAGTAGGGGCTAGGGCAGTGGGGATGCACTTGCCGACAGGAGACTGACACCGATGCCCCCCTGCACCACATAGTCCCCAAGCACCCCCCAGGTTCGATCCCGGCATACCATATGGCCCCTGAGCACCGCCAGGAGTAATTCCTGAGTGCAGAGCCAGGAGCAACCCCTGAGCATTGCCGGGTGTGACCCAAAAAAGAAAGAAAGAAAATAGCCTCGGGCCAGAAGGTCACTGTCTGTGCAGGGCCTGGCTCATGGCTCCTGCTGTGATCCCGCCTGCTACATGGTCTCGGACCGCCGCTGGGGTGTCCCAGCTGCTCCCACACCAAAATCAAACACAAAAAATCCCCTAGAAATTAGAGTAGAATTGAAAATGGAACTGAATTGGCCCCGAGAGGGGCTTTGGCGCTGTCAGCAGCCTGGGTGGGAGGTGACGGTGGCCAGCGCTGAGTGTCCGGAGAGCAGCGGCCCTAGTGGGGTGTGGCACCAACACCCCCCATCCCAGCAGACCCCACTGCACTGAGGGCGAGTCCTTGGAGGCTGGGACCAAGCCCGCCCCTGGGACCGCCCCTCGTCGTGTTGGTCTTGCTGGAGTCCTCCCCGTCCAGGGGCCTGAACCGTCACAGTCCCCGGGCCCTCAGCCACATCACCACACCTCCCCTACTGCGGTGACAGGGAGTGGGGGTGGGCCCTTGCGTCTCACCACACCACAGTGACCTTCAGCTGAGCTCTGGAAAAGCGCGTGAGCAGACATGGTCGGGACCAGCCCCGGGAAGGCGACCACGTGCGGCAGGAAGTGGCAGACGCGTGGAGACTTCCGAGAAGTACGAAATGATAGGACGAGGGGGCCATTGCCTTGCTGACCCATTTTCGATCCCCAGCTCCCATATGGTCCCCTGAGCCACCAGGATTGATCGTTGAGAGCAGAGCCAGGAGTAAGCCCTGAGCACCGCCAGTGTGGGCCCCACACCAGGAAGTAGAGACTGATCCTGGTGCCGCGGAGAAGCCGCTCTCACGAGATGAGCAGTGTCACTGGCAGCGGTCACACGTCAGGGCCTCTCGCTCGGGAGTGCCCCAGAACACCGAGTCTGCATCTTGAAGCATCTCCTGACCTCCGGGCGGGAAGCCTGTGTTCTCACGGGGTTTTAAGAACAATTCTGTTTCCCCCAGACTTAGGTATTGGAGACCTCATTTCGGTGGGCGTGAACCATCTGGACATTTGTAAGCCAAAGAAAAAGGATGCTTTTTTATACCAACGCACCTTACAATTTATCCGAGAGACTTTAGCCAAAGATCTGGAAAACTGATGGTCGCCCTCCTTTGCTCATGAGCAGGCACGGAGTCGGAAATGGGGTGTTCTTATTCTTTCCCTGCGCACAGCAGCCGTGTGTGGTCGGCGGGGCCCGCAGGGTGTGGAGCGGGTTGCGGGCAATGGCTGTTGTTCTGAAAAGCACAAACACAGAGTGACCTTTACGGGTGGAGGCCTGGAGCTGGGGCCAGAGTGTGGCCGGAGTGCACTTACCTTCACGCAGCCAACCCGGGTTCTGTCCCGGCATCCCGAGCACTGCCAGGAGCGATCCCTAAGCATGACTAGGTGTGACGAAGAATGAAGGCCCTCACTGCCGTCTTGGATTTCCAAGAAATTCCATGTGGGCCAGGTGGTGTTTGGAGGTAGCCCGGTTGTGGGGGAGCCCCTCACCCCCACCTCGCCATTCCCACAGTGCCCCTGAGGTGCCTCTTGGCGAGAACCTTGACAGGCTGTGCGGGAGCCCGCAGGGAGAGACGGGCGTGGTTCCGGCCTCCACATGCCAGGGACTTGAAAACTGTCAGTGAAACTCACACGGCCCCTTTGGGCTGTGCTTCCCAGGGCTCACCGTCTCGTCAGACTTAATTTTCATAATGCTGAGAACAGATGTTCCTTGTTAAGAAAACATTCTAGCCTAGAGAAATCCCCTCTAGATGGTACTGCTGGGGTTCTTCCCAGTAAAGGATAAAGTCGCTGACCATTATTGATCAGGGGTAAAACTATCAAAGTCGTTATACGTGTGTGTGTGTGCCCACGTGCATCGAGGCAGAATAATATCCAGATTCTCAGGGCCGGGTGGCAGTACAGTGGGTAAAGCACCTGGCTGAGGCTAGTTCAATCCCAGCAGCCCAGAGGGTCCCGCCAGAACCCACCAGGAGTGATCCATGGGTATGGCCCCACATGAACAAAGATTCCTAGATTCTCTTGAGCTAAGTCACTTATATCCATCAGGCCCTCGACGCCTAGCTCAGGTTGCTTCCTTACAGCCCTGGGAGGAAATAGCTCTTCCAGAGCAAGGTGAGCGAGAGCCTTTCACTGTGTGTCCTTTCTCCGAAATCACAAACCTCAAAGATGCTAAGTGAGCAGGAAGTCCTGTCAGCGTTTCCTTCTGTTTCAGAAGCAGCATGTCGCCTGTGTTCACACCTGCCCCAGCACACGCGGCTCCCCTTGCTCTTGCTGGCCTGTCACGGCATTTCCTGAGTGGACTCACAGTTTGGGCCCTGCAGTCACCAGCTGCTTTTATTTATTTATTTATTTTTTGCTTTTGCTTTTTTGGATCACACCCAGCTATGCTCAGGGGTTACTCCTGGCTCTGTACTCAGGAATCACTCCTGGCGGTACTCAGCGGGCCCCTATGGAATGCCGGGGATCGAACTCAGGTTGGCTGTGTGCAAGGCAAGCGCCTCCCGCTGTGCTGTCACTCAGGTTCATCAGTGGTGTAGCCCAGATAAGCCTTCATTCCTTTGATGGCCAGGTAGTATTCCATCACGAGTTCATCTCATTGATTTTTCATCCACTGACGGTCACTTACGTTCCTTCCACTTTTGAAGTCTTCAGATCTGACAGTGGTGTGGGCACCTGTCATTCTGAGGGTGAGTAATGGAGTGGAATTGCTGCCAGTCGGCTTCTCTCTGCTGTCCTGAGCACTGGCACGTGTAGGGTGTGTGGTGCTCGCCTCAGCGGACTGCAGCCTTTGGATCTGTCTCCATCTGATCGTTCCTCTATGAGCGACTGAACAGGGAGACAGACTCTGCCTCCCGCAGATGCCAAGGTGGGGCCCGTCTCTGCCCTGGCGCTGGGCACTGGCTGGATGGCGCCATGGCAAGCTCTTTCAGTTCATTTTCTTCCCTCCTTAGTTCAGGGCTTCCATGAACAGCTCAACCCCTGTTAAACGACAGTTCCACGAGCAGCTGTGGACGCGAGCCCCAGTCCTCACACTATCGCCTCTGCAGATGGGCTTGGAAAACACGCTGAGGGGCGGTCAGCAGGCAAACTGCTAAGCTGCCAACACATTTCAGGCTAGCCACTTACATTTTCGTTTATTCCATGAAGTGGGGGCGGGGACACCATTTCCTGCCCACAGTTTTGTGAGATGTGAGTCCGTAATATTTGAAAATAGTCACTCCCTGAAGAACAAGCTTCACAAAATACAAAGATGTATTTGAAATAGCTTTAAATTTAGACCATCAATAGAGCAATTCTCCTTACTCAAGGAGAATAAGTTGGCCTTATTCAAATATCGTTTCTGAAAAAATAATTTCAAATCAAGCTCTATATCACCTCCATGACAAACGGCTCTCTGATTTCATTCAAGAAGGAAATAAACAGAACAGCGCTACAGAGCAGACCATTAAGAGTCAGCTGAAATAAAGTTCAGGAGAAAACGCCAAAGACCGTTATCCTCCTCGCTGCCCATTGACCTCATCGCGTGTCCCTAAACTTTCCCATGGTTTGCTCTGGAAGCCCGAAGCTCTGGAACACTGAGTTCCCCATTACCTCAGCGGGTAAATTAAATGCCACCATAGGGAAGATGAGACGGAACTGGAGGGTCAGGAGATGAACCGTCTCGAGGGGGCTTTCTCCCACAGTTACGCTGACCAGCCTCTACTCGGGCGGAGCCCAGGCTGGTGGCACCGCTGTCCACCCTGCTGGGGACAGCAGCAGAGTGAATCAGTGCTGCCGGTGCCTAAGTCACAAGTGTTCTGGACGTTTCTTACGAGTGAACCTAAGTTCAGGCCAACCCTGCTGAATTCTCCTCTTGTCATAATATCACTATTGCATGATTTCTCTTTGCCATCTGGTATAGAATGATGTATGGAAAAATTTCAACATGTTCAATAAATTTCATTTCAAAATAATTGACTGTGCCTTTATTTTTGGCTGCCGACCACTTCCCAGGTATTTGCTTTGTGAAAGTGGCATTTTATAGATTACCTCAGTGAAGTACCAGATCTATTTAAAAGGCAGGGGCCAGAGTGATAGTACAGTGGGGAGGGCATTTGCCTTGCATGCAGCCGATCCAGGTTCGATCCCCAACATTCCATATGGTCCCCCAAGTACCGCCAGGAGTAATTCCTTAGTGCAGAGCATTACTCAGTGCTCAGAGTAACCCCTGAGTATTGCTGGGTGTGACCCAAAAAAAGCAAAAAAAAATATTCAAAAGGCAATTTAATCGCTTCTCAGCCTTTTGGCTAAGATCACGTGTAATTGGCAATGGGGCCGGAGCGATAGCACAGTGGGTAGGGCGTTTGCCTTGTACATGGCCGACCCGGGTTTGATCCCCTGGCATCCCATATGGTCCCCCCAAGCACTGCCAGGAGTAATTCCTGAGTGCAGAGCATTAGTCAATGCTCAGAGTAACCCCTGAGCATTACTGGGTGTGACCAAAAAAAAAAAAAGCAAAAAAAGTGTAAAAAGGCAATTTAATATTTCAGATAATTCCAAATTGTGAGCCATCCTTGTAAAAATCCCAGTTCTTAAGCTGCTTTTCAGCATAGCTTTGGAGTAAAGTATTTCTGGGTTCCAAACCTGATTCTGGAGCTTCATGGAAACAAGCTCAGCAGAGGTTCTGATCTTTAGTTTAACCCAACCTTTATCTTGGCAGCAGTCAGCCAGGTCCGGGAGAGCCAGCGCTGCAGTGGTCCTCACCGATAGGGAGAGCAGGAAGGAAACAGCTCAGTGCAACTGTGTCAGCCTTCAGAGTAGTTTGCACCTGGAATTGTTAGGCTCAAACAGTTCTCAGAGTTCTAGCCAGAGATGGCAACACAACCGTCTCCTGAACTCACCTGCCCACGAACTCAGCAGTCAGGTGACCACGTGGAAACTAGGAAGGGCTGAGAAGAGACACACTGAACCCCAGCTCAGGATTTAATACATGGGGAAGAGCATTGTATTTTATACCATGAATATATCTGAGAGTCTCTGGACCCTCAGAGACTCTCATACATGGGGGCAGAGCTGTTCCTTGCTCTCCCTGTGCACAGCCGTTCATGAGGCAGTTGGGAGGCATGGCGGGTTCTAGCCCTGGCCCACCACCTCGGCAGAGCCTCAAAACAAGCCAGACCACCCCCCCTCACTCCAGGGGCCGCAATTTTCAAATATATAGTGCCAGCTGTGTTCTCCGGGCTCTCTCAAGGTCCATATGTGTAATATTGCGTGTTCTACCTTTAGAGTTACTGAGAGTTATGCGCGCTTGCCTGGAGGAAAACTTGGCATTTCTCTTTGATCTAGCGGGGCTATTTACTAAAGGTGGGTCTAAAGCAGCCAGGTTTCCTCCTGGAAAACCTCTACATGCGTAAACGGTCCCTTGTGGGGACCTGTGGGAACACAGAATTCATGGTAAGAATATTCTGAAAAGAGTTATAAAATCAAACTGTCTTTTCCAATCCTGCCCCCATATCCCACTGTGATTTTCCCAGAGCTTCAAGGCAAAATGCAAATGACTCTTAGCAAATGTAAAGGTTCTGGGCTTGCAGGACCCAGAGCTCATTAGGGGGTGACCTCCAACAATGGCTCAATGTCCACAAATAAATATGCTCTATTATGGGAGCAAAATGAAGAATAAAAATAACAACTTCACCTAAAGAATATTATAAAAATCCAACACCTATCTCTTATAAATATACTCAACAAAATGAGTCAGAGGCACTGTGCCTTAACATATGTGTTACACCTGTCATATGTGACAATGAGTCACAGAGGCACTGTGCCTTAATATATGTGCTGCACCTGTCATATATAACGATGAGAAATAGAGGCACTGTGCCTTAACATATGTGCTGCACCTGTCATATATGACAATGAGTCATAGAGGCACTGTGCCTTAACATATGTGCTGCACCTCTCATATATGACAATGAGTCATAGAGGCACTGTGCCTCAATATATGTGTTGTACCTGTCATATATGACAATGAGTCATAGAGGCACTGTGCCTCAACATATGTGTTGTACCTGTCATATATGACAATGAGTCAGAGGCACTGTGCCTAAACATATGCGCTGCACCTGTCATATATGACAACGAGTCATAGAGGCAGTGTGCCTTAACATATGCACTGCACCTCTCATATATGACAATGAGTCATAAAGGCACTGTACCTTAACATATATGCTGCACCTGTCATATATGACAATGAGTCATGGAGGCACTGTGCCTTAACATATGTGCTGCAATTGTCATATATGACAATGAGTCATAGAGGCAATGTGCCTTAACATATGCACTGCACCTGTCATATATGACAATGAGTCATAGAGGCACTGTGCCTTAACATATGCACTGCGCCTGTCATATATGACAATGAGTCATAGAGGCACTGTGCCTTAACATATGTGCTGCACCTGTCATATATGACAATGACTCATAGAGGCACTGTGCCTTAACATATGCACTGCACCTGTCATATATGACAATGAGTCATAGAGGCACTGTGCCTCAACATATGCGCTGAACCTCTCATATATGACAATGAGTAATAGAGGCACTGTGCCTTAACATATGCTGCACCTGTCATATATGACAATGAGTCATAGAGGCACTGTGCCTCAACATATGTGTTGCACCTCTCATATATGACAATGAGTCATAGAGGCACTGTGCCTCAATATATGCACTGCACCTCTCATATATGACAATGAGTCATAGAGGCACTATACCTTAACATATGTGCTGCACGTGTCATATATGACAATTAGCCATAGAGGCACTGTGCCTCAACATATGTGTTGCACCTCTCATATATGACAATGAGTCATAGAGGCACTGTGCCTCAATATATGCACTGCACCTCTCATATATGACAATGAGTCATAGAGGCACTATACCTTAACATATGTGCTGCACCTTTCATATATGACAATAGTCATATAGGCACTGTGCCTTAACATATGTGCTGCACCTCTCATATATGACAATGAGTCATAGAGGCACTGTGCCTTAACATAAGTGCTGCACCTCTCATATATGACAATGAGTCATAGAGGCACTGTGCCTTAACATATGTGCTGCACCTGTCATATATGACAGTGAGTCATAGAGGCACTGTGCCTTAACATATGTGCTGCACCTCTCATATATGACAATGAGTCAGAGGCACTGTGCCTTAACATATGTGCTGTACCTGTCATATATGACAATGAGTCATAGAGACACTGTGCCTTAACATATGTGCTGCACCTGTCATATATGAAAATGAGTCATAGAGGCACTGTGCCTTAACATATGCTCTGCACCTGTCATATATGACAATGAGTCATAGAGGCACTGTGCCTCAACATATGTGTTGCACCTCTCATATATGACAATGAGTCATAGAGGCACTGTGCCTCAATATATGCACTGCACCTGTCATATATGACAATGAGTCATAGAGGCACTGTACCTTAACATATGTGCTGCACGTGTCATATATGACAATTAGCCATAGAGGCACTGTGCCTTAACATATGTGCTGCACCTGTCATATATGACAATGAGTCATAGAGGCACTGTGCCTTAACATATGTGCTGCACCTCTCATATATGACAATGAGTCATAGAGGCACTATACCTTAACATATGTGCTGCACGTGTCATATATGACAATTAGCCATAGAGGCACTGTGCCTCAACATATGTGTTGCACCTCTCATATATGACAATGAGTCATAGAGGCACTGTGCCTCAATATATGCACTGCACCTCTCATATATGACAATGAGTCATAGAGGCACTATACCTTAACATATGTGCTGCACCTTTCATATATGACAATAGTCATATAGGCACTGTGCCTTAACATATGTGCTGCACCTCTCATATATGACAATGAGTCATAGAGGCACTGTGCCTTAACATAAGTGCTGCACCTCTCATATATGACAATGAGTCATAGAGGCACTGTGCCTTAACATATGTGCTGCACCTGTCATATATGACAGTGAGTCATAGAGGCACTGTGCCTTAACATATGTGCTGCACCTCTCATATATGACAATGAGTCAGAGGCACTGTGCCTTAACATATGTGCTGTACCTGTCATATATGACAATGAGTCATAGAGACACTGTGCCTTAGCATATGTGCTGCACCTGTCATATATGAAAATGAGTCATAGAGGCACTGTGCCTTAACATATGCTCTGCACCTGTCATATATGACAATGAGTCATAGAGGCACTGTGCCTCAACATATGTGTTGCACCTCTCATATATGACAATGAGTCATAGAGGCACTGTGCCTCAATATATGCACTGCACCTGTCATATATGACAATGAGTCATAGAGGCACTGTACCTTAACATATGTGCTGCACGTGTCATATATGACAATTAGCCATAGAGGCACTGTGCCTTAACATATGTGCTGCACCTGTCATATATGACAATGAGTCATAGAGGCAGTGTGCCTTAACATATGCACTGCACCTCTCATATATGACAATGAGTCATAAAGGCACTGTACCTTAACATATATGCTGCACCTGTCATATATGACAATGAGTCATAGAGGCACAGTGCCTTAACATATGAGCTTCACCTGTCATATATGACAATGAGCCATAGAGGCACTGTGCCTTAACATATGCGCTGCACCTGTCATATATGACAATGAGTCATAGGCACTGTGCCTTAATATATGTGCTGCACCTGTCATATATGAAAATGAATCATAGAGGCACTGTGCCTTAACATATGTGCTGCACCTCTCATATATGACAATGAGTAATAGAGGCACTGTGCCTTAACATATGTGCTGCACCTGTCATATATGACAATGAGCCATAGAGGCACTTGTCCTTAACATATGCGCTGCACCTCACATATATGACAATGAGACATAGAGGCACTGTGCCTTAACATGTGCGCTGCATCTGTCATATATGACAATGAGTCAGAGGCACTGTGCCTTAACATATGTGCTGCACTTGTCATATATGACAATGAGTCATAGAGTCACTGTGCCTTAACATATGTGCTGCACCTGTTATATATGACAATGAGTCATAGAGGCACTGTGCCTTTACATATGTGCTGCAGCTGTCATATATGACAATGAGCCATAGAGGCACTGTGCCTTAACATATGTGCTGCACCTGTCATATATGACAATGAGTCAGAGGCACTGTGCCTTAACATATGCGCTGTACCTGTCATATATGACAATGAGTCATAGAGGCACTGTGCCTTAACATATGTGCTGCACCTGTCATATATGACAATGAGTCAGAGGCACTGTGCCTTAACATATGCGCTGTACCTGTCATATATGACAATGAGTCAGAGGCACTGTGCCTTAACATATGCGCTGCACCTGTCATATATGACAACGAGTCATAGAGGCAGTGTGCCTTAACATATGCACTGCACCTCTCATATATGACAATGAGTTATAAAGGCACTGTACCTTAACATATATGCTGCACCTGTCATAAATGACAATGAGTCATGGAGGCACAGTGCCTTAACATATGCACTGCACCTGTCATATATGACAATGAGTCATAGAGGCACTGTGCCTTAACATATGCACTGCACCTGTCATATATGACAATGAGTCATAGAGGCACTGTGCCTTAACATATGTGCTGCACCTGTCATATATGACAATGACTCATAGAGGCACTGTGCCTTAACATATGCACTGCACCTGTCATATATGACAATGAGTCATAGAGGCACTGTGCCTCAACATATGCGCTGAACCTCTCATATATGACAATGAGTAATAGAGACACTGTGCCTTAACATATGCGCTGCACCTGTCATATATGACAATGAGTCATAGAGGCACTGTGCCTCAACATATGTGTTGCACCTCTCATATATGACAATGAGTCATAGAGGCACTGTGCCTCAATATATGCGCTGCACCTGTCATATATGACAATGAGTCATAGAGGCACTATACCTTAATATATATGCTGCACCTGTCATATATGACAATGAGTCATAGAGGCACAGTGCCTTAACATATGAGCTTCACCTGTCATATATGACAATGAGCCATAGAGGCACTGTGCCTTAACATATGCGCTGCACCTGTCATATATGACAATGAGTCAGAGGCACTGTGCCTTAATATATGTGCTGCACCTGTCATATATGAAAATGAGTCATAGAGGCACTGTGCCTTAACATATGTGCTGCACCTCTCATATATGACAATGAGTCAGAGGCACTGTGCCTTAACATATGTGCTGTACCTGTCATATATGAGAATGAGTCATAGAGACACTGTGCCTTAACATATGTGCTGCACCTGTCATATATGAAAATGAGTCATAGAGGCACTGTGCCTTAACATATGCGCTGCACCTGTCATATATGACAATGAGTCATAGAGGCACTGTGCCTCAACATATGTGTTGCACCTCTCATATATGACAATGAGTCATAGAGGCACTGTGCCTTAACATATGAGCTGCACCTGTCATATATGACAATGAGTCATAGAGGCACTGTGCCTTAACATATGTGCTGCACTTCTCATAAATGACAATGAGTCATAGAGTCACTGTGCCTTAATATATGCGCTGCAACTGTCATATATGACAATGAGTCATAGAGGCACTGTGCCTCAACATATGCGCTATACTCTCATATATGACAATGAGCCATAGAGGCACTGTTCCTCAACATATGCGCTGCACCTGTCATATATGACAATGAGTCATAGAGGCACTGTGCCTTAACATATGCGCTGCACCTGTCATATATGACAACGAGTCATAGAGGCAGTGTGCCTTAACATATGCACTGCACCTCTCATATATGACAATGAGTTATAAAGGCACTGTACCTTAACATATATGCTGCACCTGTCATATATGACAATGAGTCATGGAGGCACAGTGCTTAACATATGCACTGCACCTGTCATATATGACAATGAGTCATAGAGGCACTGTGCCTTAACATATGCACTGCACCTGTCATATATGACAATGAGTCATAGAGGCACTGTGCCTTAACATATGTGCTGCACCTGTCATATATGACAATGAGTCATAGAGGCACTGTGCCTTAACATATGCACTGCACCTGTCATATATGACAATGAGTCATAGAGGCACTGTGCCTCAACATATGTGCTGAACCTCTCATATATGACAATGAGTAATAGAGGCACTGTGCCTTAACATATGCGCTGCACCTGTCATATATGACAATGAGTCATAGAGGCACTGTGCCTCAACATATGTGTTGCACCTCTCATATATGACAATGAGTCATAGAGGCACTGTGCCTCAATATATGCGCTGCACCTGTCATATATGACAATGAGTCATAGAGGCACTATACCTTAACATATATGCTGCACCTGTCATATATGACAATGAGTCATAGAGGCACAGTGCCTTAACATATGAGCTTCACCTGTCATATATGACAATGAGCCATAGAGGCACTGTGCCTTAACATATGCGCTGCACCTGTCATATATGACAATGAGTCAGAGGCACTGTGCCTTAATATATGTGCTGCACCTGTCATATATGAAAATGAGTCATAGAGGCACTGTGCCTTAACATATGTGCTGCACCTCTCATATATGACAATGAGTCAGAGGCACTGTGCCTTAACATATGTGCTGTACCTGTCATATATGAGAATGAGTCATAGAGACACTGTGCCTTAACATATGTGCTGCACCTGTCATATATGAAAATGAGTCATAGAGGCACTGTGCCTTAACATATGCGCTGCACCTGTCATATATGACAATGAGTCATAGAGGCACTGTGCCTCAACATATGTGTTGCACCTCCTCATATATGACAATGAGTCATAGAGGCACTGTGCCTTTACATATGTGCTGCACCTCTCATATATGACAATGAGTCATAGAGGCACTGTGCCTTAACATATGAGCTGCACCTGTCATATATGACAATGAGTCATAGAGGCACTGTGCCTTAACATATGTGCTGCACTTCTCATAAATGACAATGAGTCATAGAGTCACTGTGCCTTAATATATGCGCTGCAACTGTCATATATGACAATGAGTCATAGAGGCACTGTTCCTCAACATATGCGCTGCACCTGTCATATATGACAATGAGTCATAGAGGCACTGTGCCTTAACATATGCGCTGCACCTGTCATATATGACAACGAGTCATAGAGGCAGTGTGCCTTAACATATGCACTGCACCTCTCATATATGACAATGAGTTATAAAGGCACTGTACCTTAACATATATGCTGCACCTGTCATATATGACAATGAGTCATGGAGGCACAGTGCTTAACATATGCACTGCACCTGTCATATATGACAATGAGTCATAGAGGCACTGTGCCTTAACATATGTGCTGCACCTCTCATATATGACAATGAGTCATAGAGGCACTGTGCCTTTACATATGTGCTGCACCTGTCATATATGACAGTGAGTCATAGAGGCACTGTGCCTTAACATATGTGCTGCACCTCTCATATATGACAATGAGTCAGAGGCACTGTGCCTTAACATATGTGCTGTACCTGTCATATATGACAATGAGTCATAGAGACACTGTGCCTTAACATATGTGCTGCACCTGTCATATATGACAATGAGTCAGAGGCACTGTGCCTTAACATATGTGCTGCACCTGTCATATATGACAATGAGTCATAGAGGCACTGTGCCTTAACATATACGCTGCACCTGTCATATATGACAATGAGTCATAGAGGCACTGTGCCTTAACATATGTGCTGCACCTGTCATATATGACAATCAGTCATAGAGGCACTGTGCCTTAACATATGCGCTGCACATGTCATATATGACAATGTTCATAGCGGCACTGTGCCTTAACATATGCGCTGCACCTGTCATATATGACAATGAGTCATAGAGGCACTGTGCCTTAACATATGCGCTGCACCTGTCATATATGACAATGAGTCATAGAGGCACTGTGCCTTAACCTATGTGTTGCACCTGTCATATATGACAATGAGTCATAGAGGCACTGTGCCTTAACCTATGTGTTGCACTGTTGGAGGACATGTTTAGCTAATCTGGGAGTTTTGTTGTTTTGCTCACTCCCAGCTTAATCTTATTTAAGGCAATGTTCATTCTAATGAGATCTCTCTTCTATGTAAACACTTCTAGAGGATGTGGCAGTTACAGAAGTCACCTTGATTGAATAACTTCTGATTTATACATCTACTAAGACTTCTATGTTTTCTAGATTGGGCACAGCTCCTCTTTATACCCACTGCACCCAACGTGGGACAGTTAGAATTTACCAGGAGACTACCACCCTGGCTACGCTGAGACTAAAGGTAGACTATAGGAAGGATCATACTAGTTTGCTCTAAGCAGGCGAGTATGACCCTTTCAGTACATGAGAACAAGATACTCAGAATCACCCTGGTGCAGATAATAAGGACCTTGTGGGTACCATCTAGATTACATGAAGCTCATGAAGTTAAGATGTATTATTTTATATCAGCCCCCTCTCTCTCCAGTGTTTTACATAAGAGATAATCTCGGGATTAGTCCTTGGTGTAACCTTTGTTTATACCTACAATAGGGTGTGGCACTACACTCTGTTTAGGGTGCTTTGTTGGCATGACAACCTCCTGATTGGATTACTTTGGTGTATATAAGGGGCTGACTTGAGGCCCCTTCACCTTTTACCTTTTGCCTTTTGGTTCCTCAGCCTTCAGCTTTTGGTTCCTGCGGCTTTTTGGCTTTTGGCTTTGGTCTTTTGCTCTTTGGCCTTTTGCTCCATCTTCTAGTGCTGTGGAAGAGCTTTTGTACTATTAAAAGCCATTTTTGGAACTGCACCGGACTCGTGAGTTTTCATCTGTTCTCCCGGCGTCCTCGGAGGTAGAAGACAACCTCTGTCCGGACACTGTCGGGGGACCCCGGCGGCGTTCCCGACATTGCACCTGTCATATATGACAATGAGTCATAGAGGCACTGTGCCTTAACATATGCACTGCACCTGTCATATATGACAAGCACATAATTAACACAGGTGAAAATCTGAAAATGTTTCTTCTAAGATTAGGGGCAAGACAAGATACCTGCTCTTGTCATTTCCATTCAACACAGTATTAGGACTCAGAGCCAGTAATTAGTCAAGAATATTAAAGACATCTGAAATGGAATGAGAGAAGTAAAACTATATTTGAAAATGACACATGTATGGAAAACCCAAAGACTGCCAGAACTTCTTTAGAATTCAGTAAAGTCGCAGGATACAAAATCAATATGCAATAACAAGCTCAGTTTCTATACACTAATAATAAACTATCTTATCAGACTAGAAGTTTTTAAAAAGTCCCATTTGTAGTTGCATAAAACACCTAGGAGCAAGTTTACCAAAGATGAAAATTATACCCTGAAATTGAAATCATTGTTGAAATAAGCGAAGATACATATAAGTGGAAAGATATTCCATGCTCATGAATTAAAAAGTATTAGAATGCCCAGACTAACTCCAAGTAAATTTATAAATTTGATATAATCCCTATCAAAAATCAATACCAGATTAAAGAACTATCACAGAGACAGATTAAAGGCTAAATTTGTATTGGAATTACAAAAGTCTATAAATAACCAGAGTATCTTCAGAACCAAGCTGAAAGCCTGATTTCAATCTATCGCAAAAGCCATGCTTACCAAACAAGTATAGTATTAGAATAAAGAAAGATAGGGGCCGGGCGATAGCCCAGCGGGTAGGGCGTTTGCCTTGCATGCGGCCGACCTGTGCCGCCCGGGTTCGATCCCCGGCATCCCATATGGTCCCCGAGCACTGCCAGGAGTAATTCCTGAGTGCAAAGCCAGGAGTAACCCCTGACCGTCGCTGGGTGTGACCCAAAAAGCAAAATAAAATAAAATAAAATGGGAAATAAAATTTAAAAAAAAAAGAATAAAGAAAGATATAGATCATAATAAGACATCCCAGAAATATAAACTTACATGTATGGTTGGTTAATTTATAACAAAGAAACCAAGACAGTACAGTGAGGAAACCAGACTGCATTCAATAAGTGGTCTAGACAGACAGGACAGCCATATGCAAACTGATGTGACCAGTCCACTACCTTATACCATACACCAAATTAACTCTAAAAGGATTAAAAACTTGAATATAAGACTTGAGACCCTAAAGCTCCCAATAATATTTTTTGGATTAGACATCAATATCAAAGCAACATAAGCAAAAATAAACAGCTAGGATTACATCAAGCGATAAAACATGATTATTTCAGCTTCTGCACAGAAGTTGAAACCATAAAATGAAAATGCAATCTACCGAATGGGAGACGATGTTCATAAATCCTGCATCTCTAAGGGGGTTAGCATGTAATGTACACAAAGACTCGTACAATGCAACAGCCAACGTCATATTATTGATCTTGGTTAGCAAATGGGTAGAAAAACTCAATACATTCCCAAAGACAATTGGATGACGGACAAGGTCAGGAGAAATGCTGCCTTCACTGTCAGGGAGCTGCATATCAAAGCCACAATGAGCCACACCCCGAATGAGTCATGCCCCGTCTGAACGGCCATCATCAGAAATGACGGGTGAGGTCTAGTGGTGTGATGTGAGTTTGTGAAGCCACAAAGGAAACAACATAGAGACACCTCAAAACAAAAACAAAACCCAATGGACCCAAAACTCTGGCCACCGGCTCTGAAGGTGGCTAGGGAAAATAATGTGATATCAGGAATGTAGCCAATCATATCTTGAGAAATTATATGAGTTTCCTATTTTGTAGAACAAAGGGGAAGTGAATATTGAGCAAAATTGAGGAAAAGGAGGAAGCTGAAACTGCCACTTATCAGTGGAAATGTTTAAAAGCACAAACACAAAAACACCATTCAAAGCAGGTAAAGCTTCTTTCCTGGAGCCCTCACGGAATTGGACACTCTCACTGTGAGGGCATATTGACATATAAGAAAAGCCTCCAAAGAGCGAGGACAGAAGGAAGCCGCCTCCACTACATGAGCAAGGTACAGGAAGGGCCAGCACCAATGCAAAGGGGAGCCGTCCACGTGCCTTTTCTGCCAAGCTTTTGACTGCATCTAAGCACCACCGTTCTCCCACCAAAAAGAAAGGAACAGGTGGACACGCCAACTCCACAGCCTGGTGGAATTCAGGGAAGGCTGGGTGTCATTTCTCCTATTCTATTTCCTTAGATTAACTTCAGGGAAATTGAACTATATACTTATCATCCTATGACATACGGTGTGATATTATAATATTGATCATCTGATACACAGTGGACACAGAAAACTTTCTAGAATGTGATTATTTTGGGGTAAACTTTGGGTAAATTTTTGGCCTTTGGTACTCTTCTGTAATACTGTTTATTTCCCCCTATATTTTTATACTTATCCTAAAAGGCTCTACAGGGGCTGGAGTGATAGCCCAGCGGGTAGGGCCTTTGCCTTGCATGTGGCCGGACCATGCCAGCCCGGGTTGGATACCCGGCATCCCATATGGTCCCCGAGCACCGCCAGGAGTGATTCCTGAGTGCAGAGTCAGGAGAAACCCCTGAGCATTGTTGGGTGTGACCCAAAAAGGAAAAAAAAACCACTAAAAAGGCTCTACAGAAGTTAAAACCCAAATTATAGTCCTGTGATCATCATTGCCACGTAAGGTAGAACATGGCCTAGAGAAACAATATTGAAATATCAGTGGAGAGCTGAGATTAGCACTGAGCTGCTTCTGCCGTTGGTTACGAGCAGGGCAGATAATGGAGTGAGCACAAGCAAAAAGTTGAGATGAAACCTTCTGATCAACCTAAGAACTAAAGAAAAAATAAATGACTACCAGAAATCCAGAAAAAAGGCCAGAAACCAGAGAGAAGGAAGAACTGGAGAAAAGCTCCACAAGCAGGGGCCAGGTTTTACGTTCCGGGGGACTCAAGTTTGAACCCCAGAACCACTTGGTGTTTCCCTGAGAGGCCCCCAAGCACTGCTAGGGTGGGCATAGGGTCTGCAGACTTGAGAAATTCCATACCCTCAGGCCCTGGCATTGAGCGGCTAGTCTGGCTGGTCGAGCACAGCAGAGCACTTCTGGGAGTGGTACAGGGACCACCTGAGCACTGCTCGGGAAGCCCAAAATAATCATAAGGAGAGGAATTACTTGTCACCTGTCTTCCCATTGTTCATCGATTTGCTTGAGTGGGCACCAGTAATGTCTCCATTCATTGGGAATGAGGTCCACTATTGTTACTGTTTTTGGCATATCCGAGTACACCAGGGGTAGCTTGCCAGGCTCTGCCATGGCTCTGGGTTCATCCCAGGGGGTCCAGTCTCTTTCTACGTCAGACCATCAACCATCCAGGGCCCACGAGGCAGAGCCCTGGGTGTAGATAAGCCTGTCTCCTGTCTGCCACCTGTTGATGCAGTCGGGCACCACAGCCACACCTGCAACACCTGGAGGAGCTAAAACTGCTAAACAGGACACCAGGTGACAGTACAGTGGCCAGGGACTGGTCTTGCCTGCGGCCTGCCCAGGCTCGAGAGTCCCCAAGCACTGCCAAGAGTGAGCCCTGGGCACCATGAAGTGTGGTGCAAAAGCAAAAACAACATCAGCTAAATAAAGGCATTAAGAGGGTGAAAGAAAAAAGCACAAAGGAAAAAGAACAAAGTAGCAGGGTAAATTTAAGTCAATAATTACACTAAATATTCACTGTATCACTGTCTTCCGTAGCTTCAGTGGGCACCAGTAACATCTCCATACTTCCTGTCACATGTGAGATAGCCCAAGGGCATCTGCCCACACCAGGAACATAAAGAGCCTCAAACCATTCCATCAAGTCATGGGAATGAGGTCTATAATTGTTACTGGTACTTGGCATGTCAAATACAACATGGGTAGCTTGCCAGGCTCTGCCGTGCAGGTGGGATTCTCTTCTAGTCACCTCAAAACTCGAGCATTTATTGATAAACCGCGTGGCCACAAAGCAGCCGTGCGAGCCGGGCTGTGATCAGTTTTGCTGGGTGGAGCTCTGAGGAGAGGGAAGTCCGGATATGGAAAATGGCGGCCCTCATGGTATGGGGGTTCCTCTGGCTTCTTGTGAGGCTCTGCTGGGGTGGTGGGCCAGGGCTAGAACCCGCCATCCCTCCCAGGTGCCTCGTGATCAGCTGGGCGCAGGGAGAGCCAGTAGCAGCTCTGCCCCGTGTGTAAGTCTCTGGATCGGCATACCTGGGCTGGGCTTGAAAAGACTGCTGCAGGGTGGGTCACTGACGAGCCGGGCTGTGATCAGGTCTTCTGCTGGGTGGAGCTCTGAGGAGAGGGGAGGCAGATGAACAGACTAAATGTTCCCTAAGAGATAAATGTCGGACAAGGTAGGAAAGCAACACACATGGCAGGCTGTTTGCGAGAGACCCATCTGAAACACGAGGGGGAGGAAATCAAAGATGGAAAGGACAGTCCCACCAGTATCATCAGACACAACATGCCTACAGGAAAGAGGTATTAGAGAAACAGGGTCACTTCGTAGTGAGTAAAGATTATATTTACCGGAAAATAGTACATTTTAATTGCATATGAATATAAATCTGTGGCCTAGAATCTTACCAAATGCAAAATGGGGGCTGGAGATATAGTACAGTGGTTGCCGGGGCTGGAGAGACAGGGCAGAGGTTAGGTGCTTGCCTTGCTTGTGGCCAAGCCAGCAGACACATGGTCCCTTGGGCACTGTCTGGAAGGGAGACGTGAGCACAGAGCCAAGAGTGATACATGAGCTCCACCAGGTACCCCCCCCCCCAGTGAAAAAAAAGTAAAAGGATAGTGCAAAATGGGTAAACACTAAGAATAGACACCAAGGAAGACTCTGACATGCACTGTTTGATCTTGACAGAGCCACAGTTAAAGGGGGCTAGAGTAATAGGGCACTTGTCTCACATGCAGTCAGCCTGGGTTCAATGCCAGCACCCTGTACGTTCCCCTGGGCCCTGACAGGAGTGACCCCTAAGCAGAGCCAGGGGGTCAGCCTTGAGCACTGCCAGACCTGCGTCCCCTCCCCAAGTGTCATCTCCTTTCCCCTTTTATGTTTTGTTGTTGCTAAGTTTTACAAGTTCATCCACTATTGGCGGGGAATGTTGACTGGTTCAACCTCTTTGGTAAACACTTTGGACACACTCAGGGATCACTCCTGGCAGTGCTCGGGACTCACTCCTAGCAGTGCTCGGGGCTCACTCCTGGCAGTGCTCGGGGATCACTCCTTGCAGTGCTCAGGACTCACTCCTGGCAGTGTTCGGGGATCACTCCTGGCAGTGCTCGGGGATCACTCCTGGCAGTGCTCAGGGATCACTCCTGGCAGTGCTCAGGGATCACTCCTGGCAGTGCTCGGGACTCACTCTTGGCAGTGTTCGGGACTCACTCCTGGCAGTGCTCGGGGGATCACTCCTGGCAGTGCTCAGGGATCACTCCTGGCAGTGCTCGGGACTCACTCCTGGCAGTGCTCGGGGATCACTCCTGGCAGTGCTCGGGACTCACTCCTGGCAGTGCTCAGGGATCACTCCTGGAAGTGCTCAGGGATCACTCCTGGCAGTGCTCGGGTCTCACTCCTGGCAGTGCTCGGGGATCACTCCTGGCAGTGCTCGGGACTCACTCCTGGCAGTGCTCGGGGATCACTCCTGGCAGTGCTTCGGGACTCACTCCTGGCAGTGCTCAGGGATCACTCCTGGCAGTGCTCAGGGATCACTCCTGGCAGTGCTCGGGACTCACTCTTGGCAGTGTTCGGGACTCACTCCTGGCAGTGCTCGGGGATCACTCCTGGCAGTGCTCAGGGATCACTCCTGGCAGTGCTCGGGACTCACTCCTGGCAGTGCTCGGGGATCACTCCTGGCAGTGCTCGGGACTCACTCCTGGCAGTGCTCGGGGATCACTCCTGGCAGTGCTCGGGGATCACTCCTGGCAGTGCTCGGGACTCACTCCTGGCAGTGCTCGGGGATCACTCCTGGCAGTGCTCGGGACTCACTCCTGGCAGTGCTCAGGGGATCACTCCTGGAAGTGCTCAGGGATCACTCCTGGCAGTGCTCGGGTCTCACTCCTGGCAGTGCTCAGGGATCACTCCTGGCAGTGCTCGGGACTCACTCCTGGCAGTGCTCGGGGATCACTCCTGGCAGTGCTCGGGACTCACTCCTGGCAGTGCTCAGGGATCACTCCTGGAAGTGCTCAGGGATCACTCCTGGCAGTGCTCGGGTCTCACTCCTGGCAGTGCTTGGGGCTCACTCCTGGCAGTGCTCGGGACTCACTCCTGGCAGTGTTCAGGGATCACTCCTGGCAGTGTTCAGGGATCACTCCTGGCAGTGTTCGGGGATCACTCCTGGCAGTGCTCGGGGATCACTCCTGGCAGTGTTCAGGGATCACTCCTGGCAGTGCTCGGGGATCACTCCTGGCAGTGCTCGGGACTCACTCCTGGCAGTGCTCGGGGATCACTCCTGGCAGTGCTCGGGACTCACTCCTGGCAGTGCTCAGGGATCACTCCTGGCAGTGCTCAGGGATCACTCCTGGCAGTGCTCAGGGCTCACTCCTGGCAGTGTTCGGGGATCACTCCTGGCAGTGCTCGGGGCTCACTCCTGGCAGTGCTCGGGACTCACTCCTGGCAGTGTTCAGGGATCACTCCTGGCAGTGCTCGGGGCTTACTCCTGGCAGTGCTCAGGGATCACTCCTGGCAGTGCTCGGGGCTCACTCCTGGCAGTGCTCGGGACTCACTCCTGGCAGTGCTCAGGGATCACTCCTGGCAGTGCTCGGGGGCTTACTCCTGGCAGTGCTCGGGACTCACTCCTGGCAGTGTTCAGGGATCACTCCTGGCAGTGTTCAGGGATCACTCCTGGCAGTGCTCGGGGCTCACTCCTGGCAGTGCTCGGGGATCACTCCTGGCAGTGCTCGGGACTCACTCCTGGAAGTGTTCAGGGATCACTCCTGGCAGTGCTCGGGGCTCACTCCTGGCAGTGCTCGGGGATCACTCCTGGCTGGGCGCTCAGGAATCCCTCCTGGTGGTGCTTGGGACCATGCTGCATCCTGTGCGTGCAAAGTGAGCGTCCTACCCACTCTATTTCTCCAGCCCTCAAGTCATACAATTTTTTAACCAAATTATTCCTGTTGTAGTTTCTGAACTCAGTTTGGTTAAGGAAAATAAAATACCCCAATCAGAAGATTACTTTAAATAGCAGCATTTCACTCAGAATAGGCTAGCCAGGCACTGTTCGCATCTGGAAAGAAAGAAGCCACACATTTTTAAAAAAGACAAAACATTTAATAGGCATTTTTCACAACTTCTGTATACATGATCACACTTCAAAACAAACATCAAGGGTTTTTATTCATTGCGAGTCGCCCAATAAATAACGTTGGCAGCTTTCTGTTCTGGGCTTGCTTCACGAGACAGTGAACACGTCACCTTGCTTACACACGGCAAGAGAATTTTATTAAGTCTTTGCAAACACTGACAGCCGCTGTCTGCACAGGTGCATTTATGAGAACAATTAAGAACAAAATAGGGCAAGAAGACGAGGCCGTGAGGGGAACGTGAGTGGGGTGGCCGGGCGGGCCCATATTATCCGCACATGGTAAAAGTGCCTAAAAAGCTCAGCAGCCGAGCGCAGCCCTGTAGCGAAGTCAACACTCCCGGGCATCTGGGATCGCAGTGCAAGGGCCTGTGCAGGGGAGAACCCAGGGGCACACACACCCCACGCCCAGCTCGGAGCCATGAACGTGCCCCACTGCCACGGCACCCCACGGTCAAGCAATGACTGGGGTGAAAAAATAAGGCAACGCTCATGATTCTTTTATTCCTAAGAGACCCTTAGGCATCATCAACTGCAATCTTCATCGCTCCAACACGCCAGACACGCCACTCACTCACACGCCACGGTGCCTTCACACAGCTGCTCACTTCTGCCCCTTGCGTGGGTCACAGTGCCGTCACACAGCTGGATTCCTGTACGCCCCATGTGACACGCAGTGACTGTGGATGATGTTCAGTCCTCTGGACACGACTGCTGGCTGCCCGCTGGGCCAAGGAGACACATGACCACCTGCCCATGATGCCAGCTTACGTGCCGTCCCCTAGCCAGATCTTTGGACCGTGGGTTATACATACTGACTTCCAGACCCACTTCCGCTTGTGTGTGTGTGTGTGTGTGTGTGTGTGTGTGTGTGTGTCTGGCTTCTTGGCATAGGCTGGAACAGGGCTAGGTGAGTGCCCCCTCACCGTCCTCTTCCCTGGATCCCTCAGGGGCTGCTGTTCATGACCTTTGTGTCTGTTAAAAATGACATTAGGCCGCCATGTGCGATAGGCGCCCTCATCAGCGAAGGCTGGAAAACACCTTCTCTTAGAAAAGGGGGTGATCCGTGACCAGGACCGTGCTAACCAACAGCTTCTCTTCCAAAGCCAGTTTTCAGGTAAGACGGCGTCTGCCAAGGACTGTGATGGTGAAATGGAGCGGTCTGACGCCCCCTGGAATCGTTAGTGTCTCTCCTGGGACATCTGGTCATATTAGCGGGGACAGAATCACTGTCGGGTGACCTGGCTCAGGAAACTCCACACAGGCACACGACTCACTAAGCCCGGGCCAGTGAAAACATGCAACTTCCTCCCAATGCTAGTCTAAGCTCAGACTGTTATTTAAAGCATGTTCAACAGTTTAGTGATGTCTTTGTACAGGATCAAGTAGGCAAGAAGACGTGTGGGAAACATCCAGGAAAAAACCTACAGGCAAAAAGCAAGCCTCCCAAACACACAGAAACGCTTTTATCTAGGAGTCACGGGGAAGTTGCAGAACAGGCTAGTGGATCAGATATTCCTCTCGCCCTAAAAGGAGGCCCAATGGGAGGTACCCGTGTGAGGTTTCATATTTGGTGCTTTGTTGTTTTTTTTGAGGGAGCCACACTTGGCAATGCTCAGGGATCACTCCTGGCTCTCCTGGCACTTGGGAATTACCCCTGGCAGTGCTGAGGGGACCATTTGGGATGCCAGGGATCGAGCTGCAAAGCAATATAGCACCCACTGTCCTATATAGCTGTGGCCCTCAGATTTTTGTGCTTTTCAAAAGGGATCATAACAGAAGGGGAGAAAGAATTCAGGAAGGAACAGACTGAGTCTGAAAGGCGGCTTAAGGAGACCCAGCTTCGGGCTGGCATGACCTGGGGCACTGGGAGGTCTGAGAGCCAGCTCGGGCGTCTTTAGCTGAAGGGGCAGCAAATACCGGATGCTCAGAACTAACAGTGTGTGCACCGCTCGGGGGACTCCCAGTCAGCAAGTCCACGCAAGGCCTTATGGGAACAGCAGTGCTCGGGGAGGACCAGCAGGCCACAAATGGCTCCACCTGGGAGCACAGCCCTGACCCTAGGCACCACCTCCAGGACGGCACCACGGGCCCTTCCAAATTTGTACACCAGTGAAGCAGATGCAAAAAAGCCACAGAGCGTAGCGCGCCATCACACACACACACACACACACACACACACACACACACACACACACACACACACACACACCATCAAACAGCCTTTAAAAGTCAGCAGCAGACAAAGCTGCTGGGTGTTTGCTCACTCTCACCTCAGACCCCCCTTGTCTCCACACCCCGAGTCCCACCCAGGGGCCCTGCCCCAGGGAAAAACTTCAATGCACAAGTCTGGGAGCAGCGCTGGCTCTGGCTGGCTCTGGTTGCATCTGTGGCTGGACATTCATCTCGGAGGCGGGACACAGCGCCCGAGGCCCACAGTGGCTGTGCCCAGCTGCCATCAGTGTGCACCTGGCAGACACGTCTTTGGATGAGGGAGGCTGCGGTGTTGCCTCGGGGAACAGACCCCGTGATTCTCTGTCATGTCTCCGCCAGAGGGTCGAAGGCCTGCAGCACCGTCCTCTGGTGCTTGTCACTGTCCTTGTCACGGGCAGAGTTCCGGAGATCCCAGCCTGACAGCCCGTGCTCCTGGGGCAGGCCCGCAGCAGCGGGGGCCCTGTCCGGCAGGGGGCCACAGGTGCCCTCGGGAGAATCCCTGAGTCCTGGAGCTCAGCACTCTCGGGGAGGTGAGGGTGTTGGAGAAGGTTCCAGAAGGGATCCTGAGGCCGGCCAGGCACGGAGGCTTCCCCTGACGCCATCTCCAGGGGGCTGTCAGTTGTGGAGTTGGGAGTCGAGGAGGAGCTCGGACAGGCAGGAGGCGGGAGCAGAGCGTCCCCACTGCACGAGAGCGCCCCGAGGAGCTGCGGGCTGCTCTGCAGAGCCTGCAGATGGAAAGCAGCCGGCGCAGACTTCTTCCTCCTGGGGGCACCTGGGGCGCCGGGGTGGGGCCTCCAGAGGGACATGGTCGGTACCCTCTTGCCCTCACCCTCTGGCCTCCTCTCAGCCCCTTTCCCAGTCTGAAGTGTCCTTGGTTTGGGGACAGGAGGGACAGCAGCCGAAGGTGGTGAGTCCAGGCTGGTCTCTGGCGGCCCGACTGTGAACTGGACGGGCACCTGTCCCAGTGGCTCCTCGGGTGACTGGGGCTGAGAAAAGGCATGGCAGGGTGTGTCACCAGCTCGCGCGGGGACAGCGGGGTGTAGACATGGCTGGGCAGACACACCGACAGGCTCAGTAGGCAGGAAGCAGGCAGGAAGAGGGCAGGAAGTGGGCAGGAAGCGGGAAGGAAGCAGGCAGGAAGCAGACAGGAAGCAGAAGGAAGTGGGAGGAAGTGGGCAAGAAGCAAGCAGGAAGTGGGCAGGAAGCAGGCAGGAAGTAGGAGGAAGCAAGCAGGAAGCAGGCAGGAAGCGGGCAGGAAGTGGGAGGAAAGGGGGAGAAAATGGGGAGGAAGCGGGCAGGAAGCGGTCAAGAAGTAGGCAGGACGTGGGGAGGAAGTGGACAGGAAGCGGGAGGAAGCAGGCAGGAAGCGGGCAGGAAGCAGGCCAGGAACACGTGTCGGGAAGCAGGGCCACATGGCCCATGGACATGAGTGGAGCTTCGTTTCCTTATTTGGTTTGGGCCAGTCGCACCTGGCAGTGCTAGAGCCTCACACCAAGCAGGGATCACACGGCGTGCTGGGAATGGATCTGGGCTGGCCGCATGCAAAGCGAGAGCTGTATCTCCTCCCCTGATGGTCCCTCTGGCCCGGGCTCACTGTTAAACACAGCGTCTCTGAGGCCTCTGGGGTTCAGCTTTGCGAACACCCGCAGCCCACACCTGGCTTGCCACAGGGCCCGAGGCGGGGGACTCATGGTCCACCTGCTGCCCAAATATCCGCTGTGCAAGCAGAGAAGCTGGGCAGAGGCAGGCGCCGCCACAGGAACCTCGGGCCCTGGTTCTGACTCGGGAAAGGGCAGCTTCTGGACAGGAAAGTCACCGGCATTGGGCTCCCTGTGGCTTTTGACTCAACAGGCAAAGCGCAGGGCGCTCGAGCAGCCCTTCGCTGCGATTCCCACAGTGGTACGGGCAAACATGACAACTTCTGCTACTGGGTTCTATTTTATTTTTATAAAAACAGTTTTCACTGGGGGAGTTTGGGGTCACACCTGGCAGTTCTCAGGGCCTCCCCTAGCTCAGGTACTTGGGGGTCACTGATGGCATGCTCAGGGGACCATGTGGTAGCAGGGATCAAACTCAGGGCCTCCAAGGGGACAGAGCGATAGTACAGCGGGGAGGGAGTTTGCCTCACATGTGACGACCCGAGTTTGATCCCCAGCATCCCATATGGTCCCCCGAGCACTTCTGGGAATAATTCCTGAATGCAGAGCCAGGAGTAACCCCTGAGGCCAGGTGTGACCTCAAAAGCTAAATATTAAAAGAACTTTTTTTTTTTTTTTTTGCTTTTTGGGTCACACCGGCAATGCTCAGGGGGTTTTTCCTGGCTCTGCACTCAGGAACCACCCCTGGCGGTGCTCGGGGAACCATATGGGATGCCGGGGATCGAACCCCGGGCCAGCAAGTGCCAGCGCGTGCAAGGCAAACGCCCCACCCGCTGGGCTATCGCTCCGCCCCTAAATATTAAAAGAAATTAATTATAAAAATGAAACAACCCAGGGCCCCTACATGCGGGGTGCGTGTTCAGCCTTGCGCGCTCCCTCTGGCCCCTACCCCTGAGTTTTCAGATGAGACGAGGGAGGGCTGAGAGTCGGGACAGCGGGGGAGGGCCCAAAGGCCATCTGCCTTGCACATGGCCTGCCTGGGTCCAATCTCCAGCATCCCACTTGGTGCCCCCAAGCTCCACCAGGAGTGATCCCTGAGTGCAGAGCCAGGAATGAACCCTAAGCATCACTGGGTAGAGCCCCAACCCCCCAAAAATAAACTAATACAAAAAGAGATAAATGAGAACAGAGGAAGGGAAGAGGTGTCTGCTGGGACAGTCGGCGGGAGAGGTGGGGTGGCTGGTGGGGGGACAGGGGCAGCTCGGCTGGGACAGTCAGCAGGAGAGGTGGGGTGGCCAGGGTCAGCTCGGGGAGCCTGAGCGAGCGGCGAGCAAGCGTCACACTTCCTACGGGGCAGGCACAGCCGTTGTCCACAATGACCAGCCCAGAGATTACCGAGTGTCCGTGGCGTGGACCCCGAGATCACCCACGGAGGATCCGGCCGTCTCGAGGAGCCAGTCTCTGGGCTGCGACTGTCCTGACAAGCTCATGCCTCTGAAGCAGCAAGCAAGGCGCAGGGGCCCGTGAGGGGAGCGCAAAAGGCAATCTGCAAAGGGAAGCGGCGAGCACGGGTCAGGGGCCCAGAGAGCGGGTCAGGGCACACGGGACCCCGGGGAATGCACACAGCCAGCCCAGCCCAGCCCACTCAGCTGTGACTCTGCCCGTTTTTCTGCTCAGCCAGCGGAAATCCAGAAGCGAGCGAGGTAGGCTCGGGTACTTCGGGAGGCGAGTGCAGAGACCCTGAAGCCCCTCAAGATGCCGTTCTCCCCCTGGAAGCGGCTGCAGTGGCCAATGAATGCGACAGAGCCGAGCCGGCGGGCGACTCTTACCTTCCCTGTCCTTCGCAAAGTGGGTCTCTTGAGTGCCGGGACTCTGGGCGCTGGCCGGCGGGGCAGCACCGGGGCCACCGCTGTGGGGGGGCTCTGGTTTGGAGGCCCCTTGGTCCCTCGGGGCTGTGGCATTTGGACCTTCGACTGGGGTCCCTGAAACAGAGGATGGGCACTGTGCTTGAGAGAGCAGCAGCCCGGCCCAGGCCGCCCTCGGCCCCACTGGTCACGCAGGGCTGCGTGTTTCTCCTCTGTAAATGGACCCAGGAAGGCCAGTCCTGCTGCTCACTCGTTCTCGCCTTCTCAGCAGGGTCTGCGTGTGGACCCTGACGGGACCAGAGAGGCCCGGGCAGTGCAGCACAGTGTGACGTGTGCCGTGTGACAACTCCCGAGACCGGCAGGGCTGTGCCCTCCTCTGGCTGCGGGCGCAGGGAGGAGTGGCTGTGCCTTCACTTAACGGCCTCAGGCTCTGGGCTGGCTCCCTCACGTCTCCCAAAGAGAATGATTTAAGTGACAGGACAGCGGGTAGGGCGTTTGCCTGGCACACAGCTGACCAGGTTCCATCCCTGGCACCCCATCGGGTCCCGAGCCCCTCCAGGAATGACCCCTGAGCAAGGAGGCAGGATTCAGCCCTAAGCACTGCCGGGTGTGGCCACACACACACACACACACACACACACACACACACACACACACACGCACACGCACGCACGCACGAAGAAAAAGCTATTTACTGCACTAAAATAAACCAGCAGAGCACATGTCAGATGAAATATACTGAGATGTATATATATATACAACACACTCTACAATCTTTTAAGATGCAACCTGATGACTGTACACTTTTCTAAACATTTTAATTGTTGCTGGTTCTTGGCTTTGTTTGTTTGCTTTTTTGGGAGCTCAAGGGTTACTCCTGGCTCTGTGCTCAGGGGTTACTCCTGGCAAAGCTTAGGGCCATATGGGGTGCTGGGATTAAAGCCAGGTCAGCCACGCACGAGTGCCCTGGGCCCTCTGTTCTGAGGCACAATGTGACTGCTGGTAGTTAACATGTTAGCTGAGTGTATGTTAGCTGAGTGTACAGCTCTGCCTTCACTCCACAGGTCCTCAGGGACCCTGGGGTACCCTACCGGGCCGCCTCTCTGCAGCCCCTGTGGTCTAAGGCTTCCCACTCTGCACTCCGTGCTCCTTGGCTAAGCAGAGCCAGCCGTCACGGGGTCTCGAGAGCTTATTCTTACACACACACACACACACACACACACACACACACACACACACACACACACACACACAAACACACGCACACGCCCTCCATTACACCCAGGATGGGCAGCAGAGGTCCCTGACCGACAGCAAAGACTCCACACGCTGGCCCTGTCCACTGGGCCGGAAGCCGCTTTGGGGCTAAGCACTGCTCTGGCCCCCAGAGCGAGCAAGGGCGTGGCTTTTCCTCAGCCCCTGCCCTAAAATCAGCTTTACACCCTCACTGGAAGGTCTTTACTGGTGGAGAGGTCACGAATCAGGAGGACGGTGTCTGAGTCACGGAAACTCAGTGACAGCCGCTACAGGTTCCCTCCTCGGCGGCTGCGGAGACCCCCAAGTGCTTCTCCTTCCTTTGCTGCTCTGCCAGCAGGCGAGGGGCTCTGGGGAACACCCACCTCCTCTGGCTTCCAGGAGACAGCGGATGGCCATCTCGGCCTCCTCGGCGTTGGTGGTTTTGATCTGCTTGACGTTGTGCGGCTTGCTGATGCCGGCCCTGGCCTTGGGCTGGAGGGCAGAGGAGAGGGCGTTACTCAGCCCCACAGTGCTCCCCGCAGCTGAGGACAGACTCCCACTGAGTCGCGTCCTCCAAGGAACCTCCTCACCCAAAGGCGGCTCCCTGCACCTGGATGCGCACAGACCCTCCTCCAAGAGGATTGTAACAACCAGACAGGACCCCAGAAGCGAGCCGGAGGTTCCCCGCCCCCGCCAGGGCCCCAAGGCTCTTCCCTCAAAGAGCTTCTGCTGCTTCCTCCTGCCTTTAACCCAGACCTCTGGGTTAGCGCACCCCTGGGAAGCCGGGGGGACCAACAGCCTCTCGTCCCGTGTACGCTCACTTCCCTCCTGCCTTTAACCCAGACCTCTGGGTTAGCGCACCCTGGGAAGCGGGGGGACCAACAGCCTCTCGTCCCGTGTACGCTCACTTCCTCCTGCCTTTAACCCAGACCTCTGGGTTAGCGCACCCCTGGGAAGCCGGGGGACCAACAGCCTCTCGTCCTGTACGCTCACTTCCTCCGGCACTCGGGCTGCTTCTCCCTTCATTCCTTGCCCTGTCCCGGGACCCCACAGCCCAGCCCCCTCTCAAGGTCCCCGTCTGTGCTCTGGGCCGGTGGCCCAGCTGCCTGCCTGCCTCTCTGCAGCTAACCACAGCCAGACAACACGTTTGAAGCTTCCCAGCTCTTTCTTTCCCTCCTGCCAAGGTGAAAGGCAAGTGTGGGACGTGAGAAAAGCAGGAAACCGCAGCCACCCTGCAGGGAGCGTGGGGTGTTCATCACAAGTCACGTTTCCTCCCAGCAGGCTGGGGCCTCGCCAAGCCACAGGTCTGTTTCTCAGCACCCTTGGGACCTCGCTGCCTTCCTGGAGCTGCTAGTCCTGCAGGTTGACCCCCTCGGCTTGTGCTGGGACCCTCCACCTTCACCCTGTTTTTGCCACTTTCCCCTGGTGTCCTTGGAAGATTCGGGGCCCCACAGGCTGTGACACCTGCTGCTACAGAGACCGAGAGAGAGGGGCTGGTGGGGGGGAGAGGCGGGCCTGGGGAAGGGGTGCAGAGCGCCACGGGGTGAGGAGGAGCCAGCGCCCAGGCAGGATGTTCCCGTCGTCACTTTGCTCGGAGCCGCCACGGATCTCACCGCCTGCTGAGGAGCCGGGCAGAAGCCTCGCCGTCTGCAGGATCGAGTACTGCCCCTGGATGCCCGACGAGATGGACGCATCCGAGGCTGACTTTTTCACCACGAAACCAGCTGCAAACACCAAGAGAGCAGGCGCTCACTGGGGCGCCTGTCCTTGCCAACCAGACAGAGGGGAGGGAGCAAAGAGCCCAGGCTGGACAGACCTGGGGGTGGCCCTTGCACCCAGGGGGCTGCTGAGTCTCTGCCAAGGCCTGTGCCCGAGCAGGAAGCCGGAGAACGACCCTTAGTCCTGACAGGCTATGGGACGGGGGTGCGGAGCTGCAACCTAATGGAAGAATTCAGGGCTGCGGGGGGCTCGAGGGGTGGGCACATGCCTCGCGCGTGAGACCCTGGGTCCATCCCTGTCATAGCACAGTGCCCGGTATGGCCAGAGAGTGAACCCCGACCCTATTCAGACACCAAAAACAGCTGGCTCAATTTTAAATGATTTAAAACATGCTGTTATAACAGGACCAGATGGAAAGTGATTTGGGGAGAGAGAGGATGACAAGTCTTTTCTATGCGGGGAGACTCACTAGATTGACTTCTACGGGAGGTGGTTAATAAGTCACGAACGTCTTATGACACAGGGGCTAAAATGAGAAACAAATGACCAGAATGGATTCAGATCTCATAAACACATACGTGAAAACTGGGCAGGGGCAGTGTGAAATGGGCAGGGACAGAGCTCACAGGGACAGGTGTGAACTGGGCAGGGACAGAGCTCACTGGGACGGGTGTGAGCTGGGCAGGGACAGAGCTCACTGGGACGAGTGTGAACTGGGCAGGGACAGAGCTCACTGGGATGGGTGTGAACTGGGCAGGGACAGAGCTCACAGGGACAGGTGTGAACTGGGCAGGGACAGAGCTCACAGGGACAGGTGTGAACTGGGCAGGGACAGAGCTCACTGGGATGAGTGTGAACTGGGCAGGGACAGAGCTCACTGGGATATGTGTGAACTGGGCAGGGACAGAGCTCACTGGGTTGGGTGTGAACTGGGCAGGGACAGGTGTGAACTGGGCAGGGACAGAGCTCTCTGGGATGGGTGTGAACTGGGCAGGGGCAGAGCTCACTGGGATATGTGTGAACTGGGCAGGGACAGAGCTCACAGGGACAGGTGTGAACTGGGCAGGGGCAGAGCTCACTACGACAGTGTGAACCAGGCAGGGGCAGAGCGCACAGGGACAGGTGTGAACTGGGCAGGGACAGAGCTCACTGGGACGGGTGTGAACTGGGCAGGGACAGAGCTCACTGGGGCAGGTGTGAACTGGGCAGGGACAGAGCTCACTAGGGCAGGTGTGAACTGGGCAGGGACAGAGCTCACACTGGGACAGGGTGGAAAACTTCTGGTTAACATCTAATTCTGGTTGAAGAAAATAATAAGCTCAATTCCCTGAATTATAATTTTTTGGGTTTGGGGGTCACATTGAGGGGTACTCAGGCTTACTCCTAACTTTGCACTTGGGATCACTTCTGAAAGTGCTGGGGGCCCATATTGAATTCTGGGGATTGAATTTGGGTCGGACACGGCAAGGCAAGTGTCCTACTTGTTGTGCTATCTCTTTGGCCCTGCTTGATTTTGTTGATTATTATTCTTTATACTGACCTATTTACGCATTTCCCACAATAATCTATGATATAAGTTTCAACGTTTCTGTTTTGGGGCCACACCTGGCAGTGCTCAGGGGGCTACTCCTAGCTCAGTGTTCAGGGAAACCTACGATACTGTGAACCAAAATTGGGCCTCCCAAGTGCGTTCTCAGCTCCTGATGCTATCTTCTTAAACGCATATACTGTTATATTTTCTATCTTAACTTTATTTTCTGAGTATCAAATTCAGAGAATAAAAAGTATATTCAGAGGGGTCGGAGTGATAGCCCAGCCGGGTAGGGCATTTGCCTTGCAAGTGGCCAACCTGGGTTCGATCCCGGCATCCCATATGGTCCCCCTCCGCCAGGAGTAATTCCTGAGTACAGAGCCAGGAGTAAACCCTGAGCATTGCTGGGTGTGGTCCAAAAAAACATAAATTAATTAATTAATTAAAACGTATGTTCAGAGGCACATCTCTGCCTTGCCCTGGCCCCTCTGTGTGAGCTGCGGCTGCAGTTCTAAGGGGCCCTGGAGGAGTGTGACTCGGTGAGTCACTCAGGGTGGGTCTGGGACGCCCCTCACTCACTCTCCCAAGTGCTACAGCTCATGGGGAGAGGACGACACGCAGGCATGGGAAACTCGGGGCAGCGTCAGAGCACGGCTCCCCTTGTGGTCAGGAATGCGGGGAGCCCGCAGGGCCCAGCGGAGGTCCCCTAAGCCCCCTGCTCCCCACCAGTCCTGCTAAGCAGGGGCGAGAGAGAAGGTTCTGCTGAAGACTGTGGGGCGGGAGGGGCCGGCTCTGCCTGCAGCCCCCACTTCCCATCCCCTGAAAGCCACATCAGGCTGAGACACGGGAGGAAGAAGAGGAGGAGGATAAAGGAACCATCTCTGGAACGCCGGTCTCCTGTGTCCTCGCGGATTTCAGACGAAGCAGCGGGTACAAGACACTGGGCCCGGAGAAGGGGCACCAGGAGAGGGTGGACCAGAGGCAGTGGGTGGGAGGAGGTGGACCAGGAGTCAATGAAGGGGAGTGGTGGATTGGGAGAGAGTGGACGGGAGGTGATTGACAGGCAGGCAGTGGATGGGAGGTGATGCAGGCAGTGGACAGGAGGTGATGGACAGGCAGTGGACAGGGAGGCAGACGGGCAGGCAGTGCACGGGAGGTTATGGACAGGCAGTGGACAGGAGGCAGACGGGCAGGCAGTGCACGGGAGGTTATGGACAGGCAGGCCATGGACAGGAGGTAGACAGGCAGGTAGTGGACGGGAGGTGTTGGACAGACAGGCAGTGGACAGGAGGTGCTGCACAGGAAACAGAGGCCAGGAGAAGGCTTTCAGGAGAGCTCTGCAATGCCCCAGCAAGCCCCGGGAGGCTGCGAGAGAAGGGTCTTACTTGGAGGGGGTCTCTGAGGTGGGGCGGTGGCCGGGGCCTGCTGGGGACGGACAGAGACCTACTCGGAGAGTGGTGGCGGGGGGCTCCCCGGCAGCTTCCGGCTCCCGCTTGAGCACTGCCAGGTCCGTGTCATCTGCAGGACATGGCGAAGGTGAGTCAGACTCGGGGTCAGGGGGGGGAGGGGATCCCCAGCGCCTGCTGGGGACAGTTGGGTCAGCACAGGGCCGGTTTGAGCCTCCCGGGGCAGGAGGCTCCCTCTGGAATCAGACTTCTACACTGACTCGGGTGGGAAAGCCTCTGAGCGCCTCTCAGACCGCGGCGAGGACGCGGCGCCCCTGCCAGCACTCTCCAAACCTCGTGGCGGCCAGGCGCCGGGGCCTGTCCTGCAGCTGCGGCGAGCTCGGGGACCCAGAGGATTCTCCTGGTTTTTCTATTTTGTTTCTGGGTCACACCTGATGCTGCCCATGGCTTCCTTGTGGGCCTCTGTACTCAGCGATTCGCTCCTGCCAGGGGCTCAGGGGCCCACAGACGCTACTGGGGGGTGGACCTCAGCTGCGTGGGAGGCAGCGTCTGGCCTGTGGGTTCTCTCCTGTCCATTCCACAGAAACAGACCCCAGATCTGTCCTGCACAGACCCGGCCCTTCGATCCCACACGGCACTGTCCGAGCCTTTGGCTTGGGCCCAGACGCGCCATTGTTGAAATTGGGTCCCTCATGCCCACGGTCTGGGGAAGGAGGGAAGGAGGCCCTTCCCGGCCTGGCATGCTGCAGGGCCTTGGCGCCCCCCTCGGGCGGCAATGCCATCTGGGGGCTTCAGGCATCCCGGGCAGCCCCCAAAGTGCCCTGGTGCTCCACCAGCTGGCCTGAGAGGCGTGGGGACCCCCAGGTGCCCATGAGGAAGGGCATGGACTGAACCTGCTGCTGCGCCCCACGTCAGGCGGCAGCCCCCGACCGGCGGGAGCTTCAGGAAATGCCCCTTTGCGGCGCCCCACCCACTCCTTGGTCAGGGGCTCGGCAGCCTCCGAGGCTGGAGACGGGCTCCACACGAGCCCCGGAGGGACGGCTGGGGGTCACCAGGGACAACACGAGGGCCACTCCAGTCTGAAGGGCTTGGCGCCCCTCTTGGCGGACGTGGCTCCCAGGGAAAGATCGTTTTATGGGGGCTGTGGGTCACACTCTGTGGTGCTCAGGGGTCCTCCTGGCTCGGCCGCTCATAGATCACACTTGGGGGCTCAGGGAGAACCACATAACAATGCCTGGGATGGACCGGGGTTAGCTGTGGACGCAAGTGCCCTACCCACTGCACTACCTCTCTGGCCCCAGAGAAGCACCTTAGATCACTTCCACCCTTGTTCCCTGTTCTCTCAGTCCCAGCATTGAAAAAGGTCCCCACACCTGCTGGGAACAGCCCCGACCCCAAAGGGGCCGCCATGGCCAGGAAGGAGTCACCAAGGAGTCGTCTGTGGAGACACAATGCCTCTACGGTCACCGTGAGCCATGAGGGGGCTCTGGGACCCAGTTACTGGAGCCGAGGGCCGTGTTGCCCGGCCCTGGTGACGTCCAGCGCCCCTCAGTGCTGACGGGTCAGTGGCAGAGCATCGCCACTCCCTGTCATGCTCTCGGGCGACTGACAAGCCACGAGCAGCTCAGGCCCCAGGTGCCGAGGCCTCTCAGGGGCAGGAGCAGCGGGAGCACCCACTGGGAGAGTGGGGAAACCACAGGGCAGCGCTCCTGGCACCCACATGCCCCGGCCCAGAGCCACAGCTTCTGAATCACAGATCAGGCACGAGTCACCACGTGGCCGGTGGCTTACGGGGTTCCCGCTGCTGTAACTGCTGGGACCCACGACGGGTGGGGACCATCCGGGGACAGCGGCTCTTCCGGGACACGAGCCCCCTGGCCGAGGCGGGCGGCAGTGCGGGGCAGGTGCGAGTGGCGCGTTACCTTTGTATGTGGGCTGCGTGGTGCCCAGTGCCGGGGCCTGCCGCCCACAGAGACCGCACAGCCGGGCACCTGGGAGGGCTCGCCCTCCCAGCTCGCCATCCAAGGCCGGAGCCGGCTCATCGCCCAGATAGTCCTCGTCGCCCCGAGAATGTCCCTGGGAGAAGAAACGAGGGGCCTCTCAGGGTCTCTGCCTTCCCGCCCTCAGAGCATGGGGCCAGCAGCAGCCTCCAGGCACCCCGGGCCAGTGTGGACGGGACAGTCCCTGAAACAGCGCCAGAGGGGCCCAGTGTCCATCCCATGCATGGGAGCTGGCCCCCAATGTGTGCCAGGGCATGGGACTTTCCTCTGAGGCGCTCTGTCCTGCCTCACCCTCTGACTCGTAGTCGAGGCTCGTGAAGTCGAAGCTCTCCTCCAGCAGCCGGGAGCTGGCCGTGGCGACACGGAGGCCGCACTGTCCCGCCTGCGCGGCACCTGCGCCTGCCACCCCGCAGCCAGTCCTTGGTCTTCGGGCGGATCTTCACGGATCTGCCTTTCACCTGGGAGGCAACGGTGGGTCAGCGGCCTCCTCGCCCAGACTCACACGGCAGGTCCGGGGCCGGAGAGAGACACCACGGGCCCAGCCCAGGGCCCCAGCACTCTCGCTCGAGTCCCAGCGACTCTGAAGTCAGGAAATGGCCGACAACAAAACCATCCTCCAGCCCCGTGTCCCAGACAGAGACTCAGGCGTGGTTCCCAACCACCCGCTGGGGACCGGTGCCTCCGGGCAGAGACTTCCTGCTGAGCGCTGCCTCACCACAGGGTGCCCAGACCAGGCCGCAGAGCAGAGAGACTCTGGCTATGGACAGACCTACGTAATCAGGGCTGTCACTTCCCCTGAACCATCAGGGAAATTCTCGCCAATCACAGTGCAGAAAGGTTGAAAATCGCTCAGAAGAGAAAGACAAGTCAGGGCCCACGGGAGGTGGGAGCAGAGAGAGCCGAGGGCTGCCCGGGATCGGATTCAGGAGCTCGTACTTCTGGGTCTGGAGGGTGGGGTGGGGGCGTGTGGCAAGCAGACAGGGCTCGTGCAGAGCATATGCCCAACCTGGGCGCGAGTCCAGGCACCACATGGTTCCAGTGTCCGGAGGCAGCCCTGGAGGCCCCAAGCACTGCTGGGGTGGACCTGATACCCAAAACACCGCAGGGCCGGGCAGCGCCGTGTCCCCAGATCCTTGCACTGAACCAGCAGCTTAACTGCATGGGGAGTCACCCCTGGGCCCCTGGATCTCCTAAACACCATTTGGAGCCTCCGCGCCTCTCCCCAATCTCCCAAACTCTGGATGCTCCCAAAATCTATGGTGGGGCCAGAGCAATAGCACAGTAGGGAGGGCGTTTGCCTTCCACGCAGTAGAGCCTGGCTCGATCCCCGGCATCCCATATGGTCCCCTGAGCACCACCAGGAGTAATTCCTGAGTGCAGAGCCAGGAGGAACCCCTCAGCATCGCGGGTGTGATCCATAAAGCAAAAACAAAAAGCCTTTGTGGGGAAGCAGAGAGGACAGTCTTAGCTCCTAACCGCGGGGCCAGGCAGTGGCTTCATGACCTGCGCACGTGCAGGAGAGAGGTGGGGGAGCGGCCCCCCGCCTGGGCCCCGCCCAGCCCCCACACCCAGGCATGGCTCACCTTCATGCCGTCCGCGCCCAGGACACTGAGTGCCGAAGTGGCTGTCGGCGAACGTCACCAGCATCCGTCCTTGGTTGATCCTGGAAGACAGAGACGACTTGGCGGCCGCCTCGAGGCCATGCTCCCGCCCAAGGCCTGGCCAATGGGCAGCTGTTACCTGACCAGGATGATGGTGCCATAGCTGCCCAGGGTCTCCATGAGCTCGGCACGTGCGCCCTCTGGGAACTCCTCCTCTGAGCCCGGAGACTGTAGGTCCACCACGACGGTGGCGTCCAGGGGCCCTGGGAGGAGGACACTTCCTGGAGCACCGGTCTCGGGCGCCTCGTCCACCTCCTGCACCTCCACCTCCACGACGGCCAGCACAGGCCTGGGGACACGGGGGAGGGGGTCAGTAAGGCAGCCCGCCCCATCCCCAACAGCCCTGGACAGGGCCTCCTCCCCGCAGCCTCTCCCGCGTTGTCCTACAGATCTGACAGGCCGAGAGCTGGCACAGCAGGGGCAGCAGGGGCTGGACACTGCACATCCTCGGGACAGCGCAGGAGACAGAACAGCAGGGACAGCCCGTCACCGAGATGAGGACAAGCTGACTCTGGTTCGGACGGTGCTGAACAGAGTGGGAAGGGGCTGGCCTACACGTTGCAGACCCCAGCTTGAGTCCTGGCACCAGCTAGGGTCTCCAGGCACCACCAGGGAGTGAGCCCTGAGCACAGAGCCGGGAGTGGGCCTGAGCACAGAGCCGGGAGTGAGCCCTGAGCACAGCCGGGAGTGAGCCCTGAGCACAGAGCCAGGAGTGAGTCCTGAGCACAGAACCAGGAGTGAGCCCTGAGCACAGAGCCAGGAGTCAGCCCTGAGCACAGAGCCAGGAGTGAGCACAGAGCCAGGAGTCAGCCCTGAGCACAGAGCCAGGAGTCAGCCCCTGAGCACAGAGCCGGGAGTGAGCCTGAGCACAGAGTCGGGAGTGAGCCCTGAGCACAGAGCCGGGAGTCAGCCCTGAGCACAGAGCCAGGAGTGAGCCTGAGCACCGCACACGGGAGACGCTTCCATCATGACGCTGCAGCTTTAGCTGGCATGTCTGACGTGGAGCAGAAACAGCCCGAAGGCCAGCAGCACCCGCCACGCGGCAGCTCTGAAGCTGGGACTGCTGCAATAGGCAGGAGACCCAGGGCCGGAGCAGCTCACGGGACAGGCGCTGGGCTTGCATGTGGCCGGTTCAGTCCTGGGCGACACCAGCTCTCTGAGCCCTGATTACCCCCACCCTTCACTCAGGCTCAGTGGGCTTTTAGGTTTTAGAGAAAAAAGAAAAATTGAGGGCCGGAGCAATAGCACAGCGGGGAGGATGTTTGCCTTCTATGCGGCTGACCCAGGTTCGATCCCCGGCATTCCATATGGTCCCTGAGAACCACTGTATCACTGTATCACTGTCTTCCCGTTCATCATCGATTTGCTCGAGCGGGCCCCAGTAATATCTCCATATGTCCTGTCTCATGCTAGTAGAGCCTAAGGGCATCTGCTTGCTCCAGGAACATAAAGAGCCTCAAACCATTCCGGAATGAGGTCTCTATTGTTACTGGTATTTGGCATATCAGATACGACACGGGTAGCTTGCCAGGCTCTGCCGTGCGGGTAGCATATTCTTGAAGTCATCTCAGAATCCAGCATTTATTGATGAGCTGCATGGCTGATTTCGCCGTGCGATGCGGGCTGTGATATGCTGGTCTGCTGGGTTGAGTTCTGACCAGGGGAAAGTCCGGATGTGGAAAATGGAGGCCCTCATGGAGGGGGGTCATCTGGCTTGTTGCGAGGCTCTGCTGGGGTGGCGGGCCAGGGCTAAACCCGCCATCCCTCCCGGGCGCCCGTGAGCAGCTGTGCACAGGCAGAGCCAGTAGCAGCTCTGCCCCATGTCTGTGAGTCTCTCATCCCCGGGATGCTCCCGGGATGTCCCCGAGCACCACCAGGAGTAATTCCTGAGTGCAGAGCCAGGAGTAACCCCTGAGCATTGCTGAGTGTGATTCCCCCAAAAGAAAGAGAAATGTGGCTCAGGGACTTCTCTCAGCAGGGACCTTCCCAGAGGCCTGAGGCATCGCAGGGAGAGCTGAGCGCGCTGGCGGAGCCCCACTCACCCCAGGGGGCCACCAACGGGTCCAGTCAATCCCACTGAGCGAGAACACTGGGAAAAAACCCCAGGCCTGAGCCCCATTTCTAGAACATTCTAGAGATGACGAGGAAGGAGAGGTGATGGGGATGCCTTAGGGAGAGGCCGAGGGCAGCGCCTGGTTCGAGCGGTGCAGAGCTCCCTGGGGCCAGAACACGGCGTGACTCCAGACGCCGTCGGGACCCTACTTACTTGTTCACGCCTTAACTGCCGGTGCCGGGGGGCAAGCCCTGGGCCGCACGGGCAAGGCAAGAGCGCCATGAAGGCAGCCAGTGTCGTGCCGTGACGGGATCTACAGGGTGAACTACACCGCTCCTCCCAGTGACCCCGACCCACACGCTGTGCTTCTTGCCCTGGGGCCACAGACCTGCCCTCCCGTGGGCAGTGCCCAGGTGCAGGCCCTACCTGTGGTCCGACGCTTGCAGCTCGGCGCGCCGTAGTACTTGAGGACGCCGGGAGACCAGCTGTGCTTGACGCTGGGGTCAGCATTGATGTCACTGTCCAGCAGGTTCAGTTCCGCAGCTGCTCGCAGGGAGCCATCGGAGAGACCCACATACAACGCAAAACCGCATCCGTGAGTGCCAGCCACAGGCCACGCCACCAACGCCACGTGCCCGACACTTTCCACTACCCGTGGGCATGGGTTTAGTTAAATTTACACGATTAGATGAGAGGGGAGGAAGTGAGAGGCACATCCCAGCAGCTCCCTACCCACGTTCCCTGGGCCACCTGCCTCCTCCTTAGAGGATTCTGATTCCCTGACCCTCCCCTCACAGACCATCTCCCTCCCTGACCATCTCCTCCCGACCATCTCCTTCCGACCATCTCCCTCCCTGACCATCTCCCTCCCTGACCATCTTCCTCCCTGACCATCTCCCTCCCTGACCATCTCCCTCCCTGACCATCTATTCCCTGACCATCTCCCTCCCTGACCATCTCCCACCCTGAACATCTCCCTCCCTGACCATCTCCTTCCGACCATCTCCTCCCTGACTATCTCCCTCCCTGACCATCTCCTTCCCTGACCATCTCCCTCCCTGACCATCTCCTTCCCTGACCAATTCCTTCCCTGACCATCTCCCTCCCCCCCATCTCCTTCCCGACCATCTCCCTCCCTGACCATCTCCTCCCTGACCATCTCCCAACCTGAACATCTCCCTCCCTGACCATATCCTTCCGACCATCTCCCTCCCTGACTATCTCCCTCCCTGACCATCTCCTTCCCTGACCATCTCCCTCCCTGACTATCTCCTCCCTGACCATCTCCTTCCCTGACCATCTCCCTCCCTGACCATCTCCTTCCCTGACCATCTCCTTCCCTGACCATCTCCCTCCCTGACCATCTCTCTCCCTCACCATCTCCCTCCCTAACCATCTCTCTCCCTCACCATCTCCCTCCTGACCATCTCCCTCCCTGACCATCTCCCTCCCTGACCATCTCCCTCCCTGACCATCTCCTCCCTGACCATCTCCTTCCGTGACCATCTCCTTCCGACCATCTCCTCCCTGACCATCTCCCACCCTGAACATCTCCCTCCTGACCATCTCCTTCCGACCATCTCCCTCCCTGACTATCTCCCTCCCCTGACCATCTCCTCCCTGACCATCTCCCTCCCTGACCATCTCCTTCCCTGACCATCTCCTTCCCTGACCATCTCCCTCCCGACCATCTCCTTCCGACCATCTCCTCCCTGACCATCTCCTCCCTGACCATCTCCCTCCTGACCATCAACCTCCATGACCATCTCCCTCCCTGACCATCTCCTCCCTGACCATCAACCTCCCTGACCATCTCTCTCCCTGACCATCTCCCTCCCGACCATCTCCTTCCCCTGACCATCTCCCTCCCTGACCATCTCCCTCCCTGACCATCTCCCTCCCTGACCATCTCCCTCCCTGACCATCTCCCTCCCTGACCATCTCCCTCCTGACCAGCTCCTCCTGACCATCTCCCTCCCAGACCATCTCCCTCCCTGACCATCTCCCTACCTGACCATCTCCCTCGCTGAACATCTCCTTCCTGACCCTCCCCTGACCATCTCCTTCCGACCATCTCCCTCCTGACCATCTCCTTCCCTGACCATCTCCTCCCTGACCATCTTCCTCCCTGACCATCTCCCTCCCTGACCATCTCCCTCCTGACCATCTCCCTCCCTGACCATCTCCCTCCCTGACCATCTCCTTCCCTGACCATCTCCCTCCCTGACCATCTCCTTCCTGACCATCTCCCCCCCCTGACCATCTCCCTCCCTGACCATCTCCTTCCCTGACCATCAACCTCCCTGACCATCTCCCTCCCTGACCATCTCCTCCCTGACCATCAACCTCCCTGACCATCTCCCTCCCTGATCATCTCCCTCCCCCACCATCTCCTTCCCGACCATCTCTCTCCCTGACCATCTCCCTCCCTGACCATCTCCTCCCTGACCATCTCCTCCCTGACCATCTCCCTCCCGACCATCTCCTTCCGACCATCTCCCTCCTGACCATCTCCCTCCTGACCATCTCCCTCCTGACCATCAACCTCCCTGACCATCTCCCTCCCTGACCATCTCCCTCCTGACCATCTCCCTCCCTGACCATCTCCCTCCTGACCAGCTCCCTCCCTGACCATCTCCTTCCCTGACCATCTCCCTCCCTGACCATCTCCTTCCCTGACCATCAACCTCCATGACCATCTCCCTCCTGACCATCTCCCTCCTGACCATCTTCCTCCTGACCATCTCCTCCCTGACCATCTCCTTCCCTGACCATCTCCCTCTCCTGACCATCTCCCTCCCTGACCATCTCCCTCCCTGACCATCTTCCTCCCTGACCATCTCCCTCCCTGACCATCTCCTTCCCTGACCCTCCCTCCCTGACCATCTCCTTCCCTGACCATCTCTCCTCCTGACCATCTCCTTCCGACCATCTCCCTCCCTGACCATCTCCCTCCCTGACCAGCTCCCCCCCTGACCATCTCCCTCCCTGACCAGCTCCCTCCCTGACCATCTCCCTCCCTGACCATCTCCCTCCCTGACCATCTCCCTCCCTGACCATCAACCTCCCTGACCATCTCCCCTCCTGACCATCTCCCTCCCTGACCATCTCCCTCCCTGACCATCTCCCTCCCTGACCATCAACCTCCCTGACCATCTCCTCCCTGACCATCTCCCTCCCCGACCATCTCCTTCCCTGACCATCTCCTCCCTGACCATCTCCCTCCTGACCATCTCCTCCCTGACCAGCTCCCTCCCTGACCATCTCCTCCCTGACCATCTCCCTCCCTGACCATCTCCCTCATGAACATCTCCTCCCTGACCATCTCCCTCCCTGACCATCTCCCTCCCTGACCAGCTCCTCCCTGACCATCTCCCTCCCAGACCATCTCCTCCCTGACCATCTCCCTACCTGACCATCTCCCTCGCTGAACATCTCCTTCCCTGACCCTCCCCCTCCCTGACCATCTCCTTCCGACCATCTCCCTCCCTGACCATCTCCTTCCTGACCATCTCCCTCCCTGACCATCTCCCTCCTGACCATCTCCCTCCTGACCATCTTCCTCCCTGACCATCTCCCTCCCTGACCATCTCCTTCCCTGACCCTCCCCTCCTGACCATCTCCTTCCCTGACCATCTCCCTCCCGACCATCTCCTTCCGACCATCTCACTCCTGACCATCTCCCTCCCTGACCATCTCCCTCCCTGACCATCTCCCCCCCCTGACCATCTCCCTCCCTGACCATCTCCTCCCTGACCATCTCCCTCCTGACCATCTCCCTCCTGACCATCTCCCTCCTGACCATCTCCCTCCCGACCATCTCCTTCCGACCATCTCCCTCCTGACCATCTCCCTCCTGACCATCTCCCTCTCCTGACCATCAGCCTCCCCTGACCAGCTCCCTCCTGACCATCTCCCTCCCAGACCATCTCCCTCCCTGACCATCTCCCTACCTGACCATCTCCCTCGCTGAACATCTCCTTCCTGACCCTCCCCTCCCTGACCATCTCCTTCCGACCATCTCCCTCCCTGACCATCTCTCCTTCCCTGACCATCTCCCTCCCTGACCATCTCCCTCCCTGACCATCTCCCCCCTGACCATCTCCCTCCCTGACCATCTCCCTCCCTGACCATCTCCTTCCCTGACCATCTCCCTCCCTGACCATCTCCTTCCCTGACCATCTCCCCCTGACCATCTCCCTCCCTGACCATCTCCTTCCTGACCATCAACCTCCCTGACTCTCCTCCTGACCATCTCCCTCCCTGACCATCAACCTCCCTGACCATCTCCTCCCTGACCATCTCCCTCCCGACCATCTCCTTCCCGACCATCTCTCTCCCTGACCATCTACCTCCTGACCATCTCCCTCCCTGACCATCTCCCCCTGACCATCTCCCTCCCGACCATCTCCTTCCAACCATCTCCCTCCTGACCATCTCCTCCTGACCATCTCCCTCCTGACCATCAACCTCCTGACCATCTCCTCCCTGACCATCTCCACTCCTGACCATCTCCTCCCTGACCATCTCCCTCCCTGACCAGCTCCTCCCTGACCATCTCCTTCCCTGACCATCTCCTCCTGACCATCTCCTTCCTGACCATCAACCTCCCTGACCATCTCCCTCCCTGACCATCTCCCTCCCTGACCATCTCCCCCCTGACCATCTCCTTCCCTGACCATCTCCCTCCCTGACCATCTCCTCCTGACCATCTCCCCTCCTGACCATCGTCCTCCCTGACCATCTCCCTCCCTGACCATCTCCTTCCTGACCCTCCCCTCCTGACCATCTCCTTCCCTGACCATCTCCCTCCCGACCATCTCGTTCCGACCATCTCCCTCCTGACCATCTCCTCCCTGACCATCTCCTCCTGACCAGCTCCCTCCTGACCATCTCCTCCCTGACCATCTCCTCCTGACCATCTCCCTCCTGACCATCAACCTCCCTGACCATCTCCCTCCTGACCATCTCCTCCCTGACCATCTCCCTCCTGACCATCAACCTCCTGACCATCTCCTCCCCTGACCATCTCCCTCCCGACCATCTCCTTCCTGACCATCTCCCTCCCTGACCATCTCCCTCCTGACCAGCTCCTCCTGACCAGCTCCCTCCTGACCATCTCCCTCCCTGACCATCTCCCTCCCTGACCATCTCCCTCATGACCATCTCCCTCCTGACCATCTCCCTCCCAGACCATCTCCCCCCTGACCATCTCCCTCCCTGACCATCTCCCTCCCTGACCATCTCCCTCCCTGACCATCTCCTCCCAGACCATCTCCCTCCTGACCATCTCCCTACCTGACCATCTCCCTCGCTGAACATCTCCCTCCTGACCCTCCCCTCCCTGACCATCTCCTTCCGACCATCTCCCTCCCTGACCATCTCCTCCCTGACCATCTCCTCCCTGACCATCTCCCTCCTGACCATCTCCCTCCCTGACCATCTTCCTCCTGACCATCTCCTCCCTGACCATCTCCTTCCCTGACCCTCCCCTCCCTGACCATCTCCTTCCTGACCATCTCCCTCCCGACCATCTCCTTCCACCATCTCCCTCCTGACCATCTCCTCCCTGACCATCTCCCTCCCTGACCAGCTCCCTCCTGACCATCTCCTCCCTGACCATCTCCTCCCTGACCATCAACCTCCTGACCATCTCCCTCCCTGACCATCTCCTCCCTGACCATCTCCCTCCTGACCATCTCCTCCCTGACCATCTCCCTCCCCAACCATCTCCTTCCGACCATCTCCCTCCCTGACCATCTTCCTCTTTGACCATCTCTCCTGACCATCTCCCTCCCAGACCAGCTCCCTCCCTGACCATCTCCTCCCTGACCATCTCCCTCCCTGACCATCTCCCTCCCTGACCATCTCCCTCCCTGACCATCTCCTCCTGACCATCTTCCTCCCTGACCATCTCCTTCCTGACCCTCCCCTCCTGACCATCTCCTTCCCTGACCATCTCCCTCCCGACCATCTCCTTCCCACCATCTCCCTCCCTGACCATCTCCCCCCCTGACCATCTCCCTCCTGACCATCTCCCCTCCTGACCATCTCCCTCCTGACCATCTTCCTCCCTGACCATCTCCTTCCCTGACCCTCCCCCCTGACCATCTCCTTCCCTGACCATCTCCCTCCCGACCATCTCCTTTCGACCATCTCCCCTCCCTGACCATCTCCCTCCCTGACCATCTCCCTCCTGACCATCAACCTCCCTGACCATCTCTCTCCTGACCATCTCCCTCCCCGACCATCTCCTTCCCTGACCATCTCCCTCCCTGACCATCTCCCCTGACCCTCCCTGACCATCTCCCTCCCTGACCATCTCCTCCCAGACCATCTCCCTCCTGACCATCTCCCTCCCTGACCATCTCCCTCCTGAGCATCTCCTTCCTGACCCTCCCCTCCTGACCATCTCCTTCCCTGACCATCTCCCTCCCCACCATCTCCTTCCGACCATCTCCCCTCCTGACCATCTCCTCCTGACCATCTCCCTCCTGACCATCTCCCTCCCTGACCATCTCCCTCCCTAACCATCTCCCTCCCCACCATCTCCCTCCCAGACCATCTCCCTCCCTGACCATCTCCTCCTGACCATCTCCCCCCTGACCATCTCCCTCCCTGACCAGCTCCCTCCTGACCATCTCCCTCCCAGACCATCTCCT